>JAPPVO010000031.1:122048986-122162992 GCA_030407325.1 Camellia japonica
CTCTAAGTTGGTTTTTCCAGCCAACTTAGAATACATGTTTTGGTTATTTCGACCAAACGTCCTGCAGCCTGGATCCTTATCCTGGGCTTAGGAGGGGTGTGTTTAATCCAGCCAACTCTAAGTTGGTTTTTTCCAGCCAACTTAGAATAAAGTGTTTGGTTATTCCGACCAAACGTCCTGCAGCCTGGATCCTGATCCTGGGCTTAGGAAGGGTCATAGTTGGTTTATTCCGGCCAACTATGTTTACAAGCTACTAATTACTAAAGGCTACTGTCTACTGAAAACAATTATACTGAAAAGAATCGATTGTTTTATTGAGAAGTAAAAAATTTTTACATACTAAAAGGAAAAAAGCTAAAAATAAACAACTTGAGATTGAGATTGCTGTGTTCCATGGCCTGGGAATTGCTTTGCCGTCCTCATCTTCCAAGTGGTATGCCCCTTTGCCTGCTAATCCGACCACTTTGTAAGGTCCTTCCCAGTTAGGTCCTAACTTGCCATCTCCTGGAACCAAGGTATTTCCCATCACTTTGCGCAGTACCCAATCTCCGATCTTGAATTGCCTTGGATGCACTGTTTTGTTATACTTTCTGGACAACTCTTGTTGGTAGAGGCGATGTGAACTAATGCTCTGTCTCTTCTTTCTTCCGCAAGGTCAAGTTCCAATGCTATGGCTTCGCCATTTAAGTCTGGGTCAAAGTTTTCGCTTCGAATTGTGGGGAGGCCAACTTCTAATGGGATGACTGCTTCCATGCCATAAGCTAAGGAGAATGGTGTTTCTCCTGTGATCGTCGAGGCGTGGTGCGGTAAGCCCAAAACATGGGGGAGCTCTTCTGCCCACTTGCCTTTGGCTTTTTCTACCTTTTCTTCAATCCATCCAAGACTACCTTGTTTGACGCCTCTGCCTGTCCATTTGCTTGGGGATATGCCGTGTGGATTGTGTAGAACTCTATCTTGTATTCTTCACAAAAGCCTCTGAAAATCCTGCCATCGAACTGAGTGCCGTTGTCTGAGATTAGTGCCTTTGGTATGCCAAGCGAGTAATGATGTTCTGCCAGACAAACTTCTTCACATCTTTTTCCTTGATTGATGCCAAGCTTCTGCTTCCACCCACTTTTGAAAGTAGTCTGTTGCTGCGAGAAGAACTTCCTGTTGCCTGGTGCTGTTGGAAGTGGTCCTACTATGTCCAAGCCCACATTGCGAAAGGCCATGGCTAGTTAAAGGTAGTAGTTCTCTGGCAGGTTGGTGTATTTGTGTGCGCAAACTTCTGCACTTTTCGCATTTTTGACATACTTCTCTGAATCTGCTTGCATGTATGGCCACCAGTATCCTTGTGAAATAGCTCGGTATGCCAATGATCTTCCTCCTTGATGGCTGCCACATACCCCCTCATGTATTTCGAACAGGAATGCTTCCACTTTGCTGGGGTGAACACACTTCAAGTAAGGTCCTGAGAACGACTTTTGTATAATGCCAAGGATGGAGAGAGCCAAATCGCTGCGACTTTGCTCTTATTCTGTTGGCTTCTTTCTTCTCTCTCTGGTAGGGTGCCGTCCTTTCAGGAAGTATGATGGGATCCATCCAAGAAGGGCCTAACTCTGCGCAACATCTCTTCTGCCTCTGGGTCTTCAATGCTTGGTCTAGGCAGTTAGTCGATTAGCAGTGGGTGAGGAATGGAGGTGTCTGCCATTGAGGCGAAGCCTGCTAGTTCGTCTGCTCTGCTGTTTTCCTCTCTGCCGATCTGTTCTATCCTCACCACTTCGAACTTTTTTATCTCTGTTCTGACCAATTCTTGGTACTTGGCCATTCTATCATCCTTTGCCTCGTAGTCGCCAGATATTTGGTTTACCACCAACTGGGAGTCGCTGTAAACCATTAGCTCGGTGGCCTTCATGTAGTATGCTGACTTGAGGCCTGCAGAAGTGCTTCATACTCTGCTTCGTTGTTTGATGCTGGGAAGCCAAGGTTGATTGCCTGCTCCACCACTAGGCCATCTGGAGAGATGAGGACTATGCCAAGTCCTGCGCCATGTCGGTTGGATGCTCCATCCACAAAGAGCTTCCACATTCCCCTACAAACAACTTCCAGCATATGGAGGGATCGGATGATGTTGTGGGGTCTGGAATGTCGCTGGAGTTTCCTTCATGATCCATAGTTGCAGTCTGCCCCTTGTCTTCTGATGGTACCAAGTCATTAGTTGTTGGTGAGTTTTGACTTGGTGTAGCAAGGTCTGTTTCCTCCTTGCCTTCTCTACTCTGGTCTGCCTTGGGCTCTGGCTGAGTTACCTGCACTAGGGGTTGCGCTATTCCGGCGTCAATCTCCATCCCTAGTTCGGTTGTGTCAGTCAGGTCGATTGGGCAGACTTGGTGGCTTCCAGGAGTGAACTCCGCGACGAAGTCTGCCAAAGATTGGGCCTTTACTGCGGTTCTGGGTTGGAACTTGATGTCATATTGTCCCAATTCCACTGCCCACTTCAGAATTCGCCCAGAAAAGTTCGCCCTTTCAAATAAAGCCTTGAGTGGAAGGCTGTGAGAACAACTATGGTGTGGGCGTGAAAGTAATGTGACAACTTCCTTGAGGCCATCATTAAGGCCAAGGCCAGTTTCTCCAGTGGCAAATACCTCGTTTCGGCGCCTAACAATGTCTTGCTGACGTAGAAGATTGGAAGATGCTGGATGCCTTCTGCTCGAACCAATACTGCACTTACCGCGTGCTGAGAGACTGCTAAGTAGAGGAAGAGTTCTTCTCCAGGTATTGGGGTGACAAGTAGTGGTGGAGAAGACATGTATTCCTTCAAACTCTCCAGAGCTCGGTCGCATTCTTCGTCCCACTCAAACTTAGCTTTTAATGACTGAAAGAATGGACGCAATCTGTCTGAAGATCGGCTGATGAATCGGTTAAGTGCTGCTGCCATGCCGGTGAGATGCTGCACTTCTTTCACTGAGTTAGGCCTCTCTAATTCCTGAATTGCTTTGATTTGGGAGGGGTCTGCCTCAATACCCCGGTTGGTCACCAGGAACCCAGAAACTTGCCAGACCCTACACCGAATGCGCACTTAGAAGCGTTAAGGCGCAGCTTGTGTTTCTTCAGGATCTGGAACATCTCATCTAGGTCCTTTAGATGGTCATCCGCATCCTTGCTTTTGACCACCATGTCGTCGATGTAAGCCTCCATTGTTCTGCCTAACAATGGCTCGAACATCTTTGTGACCATTCTCTGGAATGTCGCCCCTGCGTTCTTTAGGCCAAAGGGCATGACCTGTGTAGCAGTATAGTCCTCTTGGAGTGGTGAAGGATGTTACTTCCTGATCAGGTTCGTGCATGGCTATCTGATGGTAGCCTCTGTATGCGTCAAGGAAGCTAAGCCTGCTGTGCCCAGCTGTTAGGTCCACCAATTGATCTATCCTTGGTAGGGGGAAACTGTCCTTCGGACATGCTTTGTTGACCGTCTTGTAATCGACGCAGACGCGCCACTTGCCATTCTTTTTTGGCACCACGACTGTGTTGGAGATCCACTTGGGTAATGTACCTCTCTGATTGCTCCTGCCTCCAGTAGGTTACCCACTTCTTCTGCCACTATCTCGGCGTGGTGGAGTGCCGATCTGCGTGTGCGTTGAATGACCGGTCTGGCAGATGGGTGGACATTGAGTTGGTGGCAGATGAGGTTTGGATCAATGCCTGGCATGTCGTAAGGCGTCCAGGCAAACACTTCGATGTTGGAGGTCAGGAATTCCATAACCTCCAACCTCTCAGCGCTGGATAACGACGAACCAAGCAAGAAGAACTTATCCGGGTTCTTTTCGTCGATTCTTACCTCCACCAAGTCTTCCACCGCTTTCTGATCAGCCGCTTTGCCAACCTCTGCGAACAGTTCATTACTCTCAGGTTCTTCAACCGAATGAACATATCCTTTGGCAGCGCGGCTGCCATTCGTTGTGACGAAGCATTGTTTGGACATAATCTGGTCCCCATATACTTCTTCAATTATTCCGGTGTCGTTGGGAAATCGCATCACTTGGTGGTAGGAGGATGCCACCGAGCGCATGGCATGCAGCCATGTCTGCCCAAGATAACGTTGTAGGTGGAGGGGACCTTTATTACCCAAAACTCCACTTGTTTCGTCACACTCCCTGCTCTGACTGGGAGGATAATTTTGCCGACGGGCCATTCTGGCATGGAGTTGAATCCGATAAGGGGAGATACGGCAGGCGCCAAGTCTTTATCCTGCAACTTTAGTTGCTTGAAGGTTTCATAATACATGATTTCACACGAACTACCTTGGTCAATCAGAATCCGCTTGACGTCAAAATCCTTGACTCGAAGAGTGACGACCAAGGCATCGTTGTGAGGGCAATAATCCTTGCCAAGTCTTTATCCGAAAAGGACATGACATTTGTGGCCTCTATCTTCCCTTTTTGACGACTGGTTGGACACTTAGTACCTCTCTGAAGTGCTCAGCCTTTTTGATTGAACCTCTGAGCTCGCATACACGCTCAGGTTCAAAGACTCCATGTATTACGTTGATGACGCCTTGAGGTGGGGCGTCGTTCGGCATTCCATTGGGCATATTCTGGTCCTGGGGGGCTGGCTGTGCCCCTCCTTCTATGTATTTGTCCAGGTGACCCGCTGCCACCAACTCTTCCAGATGCTGCCTCAATGGTGTGCAATTCTCAGTGCGGTGCCCCTTTTCTTTATGGAAGGTGCACCTCGATCTGTCATCGTAGTCCTTCTGAGCTTCGCCTAACTTAGCTGGCCACTTGACGAAAGGCTCGTCTCGAATTTCGCTAAGTATACGGTAGATCGGTTTCTTGAAGACCGTGGTGATGGCAGTGCGGACTCTCAACCATCTTTTGTCTTGGTCCTCTCCGTTGTCTCTTTTGCCACGTCCGTTTCTGTTCGGACGGTCTACTGCGTTGACCTTTGCTGAGGCCTTCTTTTCTGGTGCTGCGGCCGCGCCAGATTTTGCTTTGGCATGAGCGCCATCCTCTTCCACCCTGATGTGCTGATGCACTCTCTCCATCAGGGCCTCCATGGTGAGGGGTGGCGTCATGGTGATAGAGTCCCTCAGTCTGTTCCCGACTGGGAGGCCTCTTTTGTATTGCGCAATGGCGAGATTGGTTGGGCAGTCCCCAATCTGGTTGAATGTCTCCCAGTAGCGACTGTTATATGACCTCAGGGTCTCCTTATCACCCATGTCGATGGAGAGTAACTGGTCGATCTCCACTGGGGTTTTCGTGTTTGTTCTGAATCGCGTTACAAACGCCTCCGCCAGTTGCGCCCAGGAGGCTATGCTGCCCTCTGGAAGCTTCTCAAACCAAGTCAAGCCTAGGTCACCAAGGCTTGAAGGGAATAGGATGCACATCAAGGCCTCATTCCGCCGGTATACAGCCATGACCTGGCGAAAGTGGCTTAAGTGTGAGTAGGGGTCCGTCTTCCCTTCATATGTTGTGAATTTGGGCTGCAGGAAGCCTGACGGTAGGGGCGCGTTCTCTATTGCTGGGACGAATGGTGAGGTCTGCAGCCTCGCCAATGCCTTGTCCGTTGGTTCGTAGGCCGGGCGCGGTATTGGCATTCCAACCTCGACGCTTCCATGCGTCCGAGGAGCCAACCGCTGTAAGGCAGAACTCTGTGTGGATCGCGCGCCCTGGCGTCCTCCTTCCATCGTGCTTTCTCTTCTAGCACGGTTCGTAGTCGGACGATCTGGGCAACTCTGTCTGCCTAGACCTTGTCTGGTGCGTATGCGAGGGCCAGTATGTGCTTCCCTCAGCGTTTGACCTCTCAGACCTCGTCCTCTCAGACCTGGAGTGGCGAGTTCTGGAAGATCTGGATTGCGTGTCGCCTGTCCTGAGGCTCTTGTTCTCCCCTTGTGAGGGTGTAGTATTCCTACTACGATTTCCAGTGGCGAGGGGGCGTCTTGTTTGTGCGCCCCTCTCCTGTCGCCACTTCTTTTCCTTTCACCTGACGTTTCAGAGATTCCATGTCTGCTGCCATCCGACGGATTAATTCGTCTTGTTCCCTGACGCGATCTTCCAAAGTTTGAGGATCAATTCTGCGTCTTTGTCTTTCTGGGCTTTGCGAACGAGAGGGATGAGGGCTGTTATTCCGCCTTCGTCCCCTTGCATCCCTCCTGGAGTTTTGTCTGTGTGGTTCCAGGTTCGCCATGGGAGTGACCACGGGTAGGCCTTCGCGCCTTGCACCCCCTTCTGGAGTTAGTCCGTCAACGGCGGACTGAGGTAATTCTTCGTTGTTCGCCATTGATTTTTGGGAGAAAAAGCTTGATCAAGAGGTTGTTCTTGTCTGAATTCCCACAGACGGCGCCAATTGTACGGGAAAGAAATACACCTTCTCGTATAATCCTGTTGACCAAGTCTGCGCTCCTCCGTACGACGTCGCTTTATCACCTGAAAACACAAACGTGAGCTAGCCGGCGGGTGTGTGCCGGAAACCTCTTCGATGCCTAAGTTAGTAAGCTTGACAAATAGACAAAAGCTCTATGAATTCAGGGAGCAAAGTTGCATTACCTCTCCAAAGGTGATATTAGTGAGCTTATATAGGTTTCGCGTGGCACAATCCTGGTAGGACTCTTATTCCTCCATGTACAGAGTCCTTCTAGGATTACTCCTCCTTGCGTAGAGTCCTCCTTGGATTCATACTCCTGGAAGACAATGCTTATCCTCCAACACCCCCCTCACTGCTTAAACCAAGTGAGATGGTTCTTCTTATGGCCGGACTACTTCAGGACCGAAGTAACTATTAATTCGGCCCTCACTTTATTCTCCCTTACCTCGGCTTTCCCATACTAAGACCGAGCTATCCATAAGGGAGTTAAAGCCGAGCTATCTTTAGAACCACAGCTTACTTCGGTTTCTCACATGCTATAACCGAAGTAACTATCGAAGACCGAAACCTTCGTGCTACTCCACTCAACCGGAGTAGAACTAAGTCCTTCCGAGACCGGGCTAACCACCACGGCTGTGTGACCGGTCTATCTTCAAAGTTACTTCTCCAAACCGGAGTAACCCACATGGCCTTTCTACTCGGCCCTTTTCATTTCGGCCCTAAGCCCAATACCCAGCTCGGCCCAATTGTATATAAATTACCCTCTCAGGTAATAATTATATGATGTCACATACGACGTGAACATAAGGTTTCTTAGGTAACATTATAGAAAAATGATGCCAATGGTTAATGAACCAGAGGTGGAGTTATAATTTTCCAATGCCTTGTAGACTCTAAATTGTTTAGGCTTTCAGTGTATATTGGGCATTACACTACCATGACCTATACTTATTATGCTTCTATATGGTAGAATGATTTACTCTATCATTGAGGTAAAGACATTAAGCAAACAAGTAGGTGCAATGTAATAATTATATGCGCTAAACAACATCTAGTATACAAACGCCCTATGATTACTGTAGTTTTGAAGGGTAGTTCTATTACAATGTACTTGTTATTCTTAGACCTGAAAAGCTTGTATAAATTAATTTTTATTCATAGAATTTTGATGTTGTGAATCAATGATGCTAATTCAAAGGCTATATATGGACATATTGAATTATGTGTAAGATATATGAGTGTTCAACATGAAATCTATTATTTTGATGAAAGTGAAATATGTCTATTCAATTTTTCACAATAATATTGGATACAAAAGAAAACTGGCTAGTGACTTTTTATATAAATATTTTATAATATTAATATAATAAACTATAAGAATTTTGAAAATATTTTTTGGAGTTCAATTAGAAAGTGAAAATGAATTTTAGTACATGAGCTAGGGATTAGACAGTGATATATCATACATGCCTCGCTCATGGAGGATAATCTTTGGTGGAAGGACTAAATTGTAAGATAAGGTTTCATTTGTAATTCTCTACTTTTAAGGGTTTAGTTGCAATGTATTGATGGGCATTTTTACAGTTAGTAGAAGTCTAATTATCTATCTGATAGACATTTAAAAGGATAAATATATACATATATTTGTTAATTAAATGATAAATATATTACATAAATAAGTGTATCCAGATTCAATAAGTCTTCATTTGATTTTCAGAATTAAAATATAGAGATTCCTAAAGATCCAGTAACATGAAAACTCTTGATTTTAAGAGGTCCATAAAAGACCAGAGACATCAAATGTTAGTCATCCATTTTTTTGAGTGTCATTAAAATTTTCAACACTGCTACCTACACCCACTGGGGGTCGACCCCCAGTGAGGTGGCGCAGTGCAATTGGCCCGTTTTCTGTTTTTTTTTTTCTTCCAATCCCGCAGTGCCACGTGGCACTGGGGGGTGGTGGGGGTGCCCAACCACTGGGTGTATGCCGCATTTTCCTAAAATTTTACAAATGTTTGTTTGGGCGGACTGACTAATAGTCTTAGGACTACGAATCCATTGGATTATGTATCATATCTTAACTAATAGTCAAGTTTAAAATAATTAGTCCGTACTTCAATTGTTTAACCAAACATCAAATTAATAATTTTATTGGACTATTAGTCCAATCCCAAGTTTATGTCCACCCAAACAAACATGAGAGTTATAATACCTTTGGAGGCAAAACGTTTGGATCACTAAATTAGGTGTCATCAATATTAATGTTATATATTTAATATGTGTTCAATGTGATGATCCAGATTTAATATTTTTTTGTTTAAAATAACAAAAGAAAATATTTATTTATTTCGCATACTTTCAGGTAAATAGACTAGTAAAAAGATCGTCTTATCCTCTTTCTCGATCTTTGAACTGATGTCTCTCTTTATAATTTGAAGTGCGTATAATTGCTTCTTCAAAGACAATTGATTTGTCAAGGATTGACATGTACTTACTTTCCAACTTTGTCCAAAGTTCTGTGGGATTTGTCTCATTGATGACTTCTCAATGTTGTTCCTGAGATACAAGTGAATCATGCTACTTTCTAGTTCCCTTATCTCTTGCCACTCTACACCCTTCATCTCTTTTGACTTTTTGCATTTCTTTCTGGGAGCTTTATTTTAACAAAAAATTGTAGTAATCAAGTCACAAATTTTTGTTATATAAATTGTAAAATTTTAGACATTTTATTATGTTAATTTGTGGCGAGATTACGAATTTTATGGTTGATATTACAAAATTTTATGATAAAGTTATGTCATTTGTGATATGGTGCATATGGTACACACCCTTAGAGGGGTGTATATCATAAAATTTTACTAATAAATATAAAAATCAGATTAAATTATCCAAACCTCAAGCCCTTGTTTGTAATTTTCTTTCCTTACCATTTTTTAGGTAATTAATTTTTTTTTCCCCCCTTACCATTTTGTTTATACTCATACCTAAATCTATAGACCCATGGGGTTATTTATAGCCATACCTAAAGAAATTTTAATCTCATAATTAAATCCTACATTATTATATTATAGTAAAAACGTTGCCTCTTCTTTGAGGCTGAAAATCTCAATCCATTTTTGTTTTATTTATATTTTTTGAATTTTATAATACTTAAAATACGCGTGTCATTTTATGATTAATCGAAAATCTAATTTAGATAAATTAAGTTAATTTACCATAAAAGGCCCTAATTATCTATGATTTTGAATTTCAAAATTGAAACCAATGTGGTAAATCACTCTCAGCCTTTTCGAAAATAATGCCGATCAAAATAATTCAACTAATAATGTTGAATTTCAAAATCCAAAACAATATGGTAAGTTATGACGCTCCAAAAATCGGGAATATCAAGGAATATATTAACAAATAAATACATGGTTTATCTAAGATTACAAGTTTAGGAAATGTTACTAATAAGTCATTTGGGTAATAACTAAGTAAGATCCCAGAAAGGTCGGAAAAGTCAATATAATCTCCTTCAAAGTCCAACCACCTTAGATAGCAAAGCGACATTTTAGACACATCTTAACAACGTATTAACATAAGGTCTACATAAGTCGACGAGAAAATAAGAAATAGGTAATACAAAGATCATTACAAAATCATGTCTTAAATACAATAGGAGATTTTTCACTTACAATATCAAAACATGTTTACGAAACTAGTTTGGAATTCTCCTAGGATAGCCATATGTCCTCAAATGCTTCAGCTTCACCTTTGACTGGTCTAATAGTCTTTAATACCTGACATGAAACGCTATGAGTTTTGAATGTCCAGTAAACGTACACATAACTCGTCTTTTTTTTCCCAATTCAATACACAATAATGGCATGATCATAATATGTAGGAGAAGAAATTATTAAGCAAAGCTTAAAATAAATTTTAGTTCTCAAGAATATCGGTCAATCAAGTTAGTTCTAGGTAACTTCCCGCGGAATGTTGTTTTTACCCAACCACTAACACTAGTCACGGGCAATTCTGACTCCTCTTTGGTTAAACAAATACCAATGCATTGCATACCGCACAATTACCAATGATGCCCATATGCTTAGGTTACATACCTGGGTGGTGACATCATGGTCTACCACAAAGGAACGTGCTTTCAGGGATACTCTCCATGTGTGAGACCCTCACACCTCCCAATTTTATTAAGCAACCAGAATACCTCTCGTGCCATATTAGGATTCGAAAACACACTTGTGCAAGATGTTACTTCAAATAGGGAACACGTATCGCCAACCAATTCAACTCAAATAAAAGATTTTCTCCTGACATTATTCAAATGATTGAAACCCAGTAACCACCCCAATTAAGTTTCCCATGGAGTTAGATGTTTTAAGTTAAAATTAGAATAAACTTATCAAGACAATAATTTCTACATAAGTATAAGCATCATCTAAGTATCTGTAGCTCGACTTTTTCGCGCCCCCTTTCGGAAGTCGAATAAGCCCTACAGTATCAGACTCCCAAATCTGATTTCACAAGTGCAATGTGAAATAAATAATCACCAAAGAGTCCCAATCTGGCAAATCTTTTTGGAAAATCGATTTTGAATCAAATTGCCAAAAATGGACTGCTTTGCCAGATACAGAGTCGCCATTTAAATATTTTGTTTGGGAAAATTTAGGAAACCTATGACTCGTGCCAAAGGCCACATGTCCGTCATCACCAAGATTGTCTCGGCTCAGGAACTTAGGCACGAGAGGGGAAGGTCATGAATTGAGCACCCCCGCTTGCCCAATCAAAGATTGGCCTCTACTAATCATGATATGAATCTTATCTAAAATATATGCTCTTGTTCCAGCTTATTTGGCTAGCATTACTATGTGATGCGCACATACACAAGTATAGACTAACTTTGCAAGAATTGGAGCACTTGATTCATGTTTGTTTTGAAAATTGTTTCGAATATGCACCACTTGAAAAAGTGATCGCATATGAACATTACTCAAATTATTCCAATTCAAGCAATTAGCCTTCATCCATAGGTATTCAAGCAATTATAGTACTTAAGCACTTAGCCTCATGGCAAACATGCTAGACATGGCAACATCAACACTCATGCAATTATGCTAATGCGAGTAAAGGCTCACCTAGTACTTCAAGCCAAAAAAGATGAAAAAGTTAGAAAGATACATGACTCCTAACTATGCGATATGACTAATGTAACGCATGCGGCATGCAACTACTAGGCTCGGCTACAAATATGTCGAATGAACCAATTTGATAACATGCGGTCTAAGCACGTATTTAAAGAAATATTTAAACTAACAATGCAAGTTAGAATGATGAACCGAGCCTTGGTGCATGCAATACAAGTGAATGCAAACATGGATTATGCTAAACAAAATATGATGCTTTAATCTAACCACCGTAAGTAATTAAATAAAAGGGAGAAAGACGTGGGGTTGGAAGACATACACATTATTACATTGCACTCTCACGAAGGAGAGTTCGAATAAACTAACTAGTTAACTAATTAAAGTTAAGCTAATTAAGCTAACTATTACAAACCCGAAATGAATAATTAGCTAAACTACTTAACTAATTATTACAACAAATTAATTAACTATTCTAGCTAATTAAAATAATTACAAGATGAAATCAAACAACCAGTTAACTAACTAATTAATTACAACACTTTACAAAATTACCTAGCTACAACTAATTAATTATAACAAATATCTAAGTTAAATATTTAAACTTAAACACGCTCGGTATGCGAGGAATGCTCATGCACGTGCTAGATTTTTACCCGAAAAGCCATTGTTTTGCTTCCAGAAGGTCTCTGTTGCACAGTAGAACACTTATACCTTTGTCCACTTCCAGAATAACCCTGCTCTGCTAAAAAAACACACTGCTGGATTTTGCATTAGTGGCAGCCTGCCGGCCACCAATGATGGCCCGCCGGCCAGAGAAAGTGGCCTGTCGGCCACTGCTGCACAGTTTATTTTGCTGCAACAGAGAACAAACAGAGCATGCACAGGGTGTTCTCAAGAGTTTGTTTGCACAATTCACCAATCCTTATCATGAATAGATCAAAGGGGAGACAAAACTTGGTCCATAAACCATCAACTCAAGCAATTCCATTGCATGATGGCTTATGAACTAAAGTGTGCAATTTCAATAAATGCAACAAAACAAGACTCTAACATCCACCCTTTCATGAATTTGATCAAGAGAAGTGGTGACCTTGGAAACTTGAATCATTTCATCACTAATGAGTATGAAATGCCTCAAGCTTCCATGTGTTCAATTAACGTCCGATTGAACACAAAACCAATTATTATCTTGCACCATTTTAGCCTCAATTTTATTACTTCATTTTAGATTACCATCCATTTTTTAATAAATTAAGTCCAAATGTGAGTTTAAGTCCTCTAATGGAAAGAAGGCTCAAACCAAGTGTTGTCTTGGGCATGAAAGAGACATCATACCGTTGGTAATGAACCCCAAGGGGATTAAACCATTAAGCATGACATCTCAATCTCATGCTTAAACAAACAAGTTGTTTGAAACCACTTTCAAAGCAAAACGAAAGGCAAGAAAGGAGAGAGGTTGAAGAGGTGATTAAGAGTGATTACAAGTATGGAAAGCCATAAATAAACACAATCAACTCAAATAAAATGGCGTCTAAGGCCTAGAACACGAAACTTATGAGGGCAATTACACGATAAGCATGCATAACAAAGCTCAAATGCAACTATCAACTAAAAATAGTGCTAAAATAGTCTAAAAATAGTCCTAAAACATGTTGGAATTGAGACAAAAAAAGCTAGATTAATAAACTAAAACATAGCACAAGCTAGGCTAGTAAGGAAGACACAAGGAGGGGAGGCTAACCCATCCAAATTTGAACTTCAAAACATGATTTTGGCCACTGAAATAACTCTAAAAAATAGTGTTTAAAAGATCAAAAATAGATAGTAAAAGGATGGGAAACACAAGGGAAAAGGCCTTCAATATAAGGTGCAAAGAATGGTGAATCACCCCTTAACCTTTAATGGCCTTAAAACCCAAGCTTCAACCCAAAAATACAAAGTTTTTATAGCCCAAAAATAGCTGGAAAATAGGAAGAAAATGAGTAGTTAAAGCAAGTAAAGAGGCAAAGCCTTATACCTTTTGAAGAGAAGATTCAATTCCAAGAAATAATACAAAGCACACACACCCTCAAGGGCTCAAACAAGGCTCAAAGACACCTCAACTTGAAGATAGAGAGGTTTGGTTAAGATTGTATAGGCAAAGGTGAAGAGTGTATAGGCAAAGACTAAGGAATTTGCTAGAGAGAGAGAATTGTAGAGAGACAGAGAGAGAGGAAAAATTTTGCTTCAAAATTTTCTAACCCCATGGAAAAAGGGAAGGCTCTCTATATATAGAAAACATGAATTTCTCTCAAGAACATCTAGCCCTACACGTGGGAGCAGATGCAAGCATCTATGCAAACTGCTGGCACAAAATACTGTAAAAGACACTAGTGGCCGGCAACCAAGAGTGATAGCCGGCAGCCCAAAAAGGTGGCCGATAGGCCACCAAGGGTTGCAGGGTTGAAGAGCTAAGGTTTTGGGTCCAAAAAGGGGCAACATGGGTGCAAGGTTTGAAAGGCTCAAAGTTGTGGCATTCCGCTGAGGACTTCGAGCACTTGACAAGCATATAAACTCATCATCGGGTGTGCAAGCGATGGCATCCAAGTCATAAGGGCCGTCAAAAATGGGGTGTCTACAGTTGCTCCTCTTTAACAGAACTCGGAGTCATGAAATGACATGAGTGAATGTCAAATTTTGACAAGGCCATAAGACTTGGACAAACAATCAAGACAGAAACAAATGATTGCGCCTGCAGGCTGCCTTCGTATCCCTTTGCAATGAATCAAACTAGCGTAGTTCTGGGACAAGATGCAAATGATATGCATAATGACTTTGATAGCTAGACTCACACGCTTCGTGAAGCCGGCTATTTTGAAAACTCATGATCATTCGAGATGATGCAAAGAGCAATAACAAATGCGATAAGCAAGAATAAGATAAGAACATATGAATGAGCAGCTTTAAGTTTAAAACCAACACAGGTTCGATGCAAAAAGATCTAAAACACACTCGAACCACGCCAAAACACGAGACGAGGAAAGAAAACACCGCTCAGGATTACGTTTCACGCATCTCGAGAAACAAGAAAAATAGCTCGGGCTTACGCTTCATGCATCCCGAGAAACAAGAGAACCCACCTAGATTAGCACTTCACGCTTCCTAAGAAACAAGAAAAATGGCCCAAGCACGGGCTTCACGTGTCCCAAGAAACAAGATAAATTGCCCGGGCTCGTGTTTCACGCATCCCGAGATACAAGAGAACCCGCTCGGGCTTGTGCTTCACGCGTCCTGAGATAAAACATGCCCGGGGCAGCGCTTTACGCATCCTGAGATAGGAGAAACCACTCGGGCTCGCGCTTCACGTGTCCCGAGATAAAACATGTCTAGGGCTGTGCTTTACGTGTCCTCAAATACGAGAAAATCGCTCGGGCTCGCGCTTCACGCGTCTCGAGATAAAACACGCCCAGGGTTGTGCTTCACGCATCCTGAGATACAAGAAAACTGCTCGAGCTCACGCCTCACGCGTCTCGAAATAAAACACGCCCAGGGCCACGCTTCATGCGTCTTGAGATAAGAGAAAATCGCTCGGGCTCGTGTTTCATGCGTCCTAAGATAAAACACGTCCAGAGCCGCGCTTCATGCGTCCCGAGATAAAACACGCCGAGGGTTGCACTTCACGCATCCTGAGATACACGAAAATTGCTTGGGCTCGTGCTTCACGCGTCCCGAAATAAAACACACCCAGGGCCGCGCTTCACGCGTCCTGAGATACAAGAAAACTGCTTGGGTTCGCGCTTCACGTGTCCCGAGAGAAAACATGCCCAGGGCCATGCTTCACGCATCCTGAGATAAGAGAAACTACTCGGGCTCGCGTTTCACGCGTCCCGAGATAAAACACGTCTAGGGCCACGTTTCACGTGTCCTGAGATACAAGAAAACCGCTTGGGCTCACGCTTCGCGTGTCCCGAGATAAAACATAGAGGTGTGGGATAGATGCACAAAATGAATAAGTGCAATAGATGCACAAAGTGAATGTGTGCGATAGATGCACAAAGTGAACAAGTGCGATAAATGCACAAAGTGAACAAGCGCTATAAATGTACAAAATGAACAAGTGCGATAGATGCACAAAGTGAACAAATGCGATAGATGTACAAAGTGAACAAGTGCGATAGATGCACAAACAAATCAATACAGTGACAACGTATATTCCATTCAAGATAGACAACCGACGTATGATGTTACTTGAAAGCTTGTTCTATGCTAGAAACAAAAGCATATTCTATGTATGAAACAAGAGCATATTCCATGCAAAATTGATAGTGTGTTCTACTCACAAATGATAAATGATGTAAGACATGCGTGCGGCATGCATATACGGGAAATGCACATTCTATGCAAGGGAAAAGAGCAAAAGCGTAAAACGAATAAAATAATACTCGATGGCACCTCTGATTTACCTCTCGGAGGAATTGCGACATGTTTAAAAGGATACAGCTCGTTCATGTTGACAAGTGATGAGCATCATGTGCCAAAACACAGTTTTGAGCTCCCTTAGAAACAATATGAACCCAACAATGAATCTTCCTTACACTTCTTAGGAAACAAAGACACAAAACAGCATCAGGACATAGAGGAAGGCCACTGGCCATAGGGGGAGGCTTCCGGCCACCTACTAGCCATCAAAAAGCCTTGCCGGCTACCAATGTGGCCTGTCGGCCACCTACCAGCCACCGATGGTAGTTTGGGACTTTTTGGTCTTTTCAAGCACGGGTCTTTAAGTATAAGCCTCAAGGCTTCATTTCTTCACAACCCTAGGTCCGAAAATCTTCTCTCTCTGTCCAGACACTTTCCCTCACTAGATCCGAGCTTTACACGCATTTTCCAATGCCCCACACACATTTTATTCGTTAAACCCTCTTGATTATCTTCTTTTTGAACCGATGAAAATTTGTTTTCGACACTTTTTTCCTCATTTTCACCCCTCTGGGCTTGTTCTCCTCGAGTTTCTGTCAGGTTTCGCGAAATTTTCCCAGCCTTGACTTTTTCTCCCATTTTCTCTCTCCTAGGGTTGACTTTTTCCAAGTTTACCCTATTTTCTCCATTTTTCTTCACTTTTCACCTACTTTTCACCCATTTTCCAAATGGCAGATAAGATTTCACATGACGGGGCTCCTCTCGAGGTTTTGCCTGCATTTCCACCCGTTGTTAGGGTAGAGGGTCTGGTAGTTGCTGAGGCTGGCGAGGCGACTAAGGGCATCAAGGCTGACCTTGAGGCAGAGTTTGAGCCCGAGGTTGAGCTAGAGCCACTGCCATTGAGGTTATGACCTTTTGATCTGGCGAGGTATCATCCCTGTACGCACATATTGCCACCGGGAGGCATTAGGTGGTTTAGCGACTTTGCTCGCGGTATACTAGAGGATCTCCTGTTGAGAGAGCCCGCCTCCTACCTTTTATCCAGTGCCACTGAGGTATGAACTCTGTTTTCATGCATTGCTGCTTGTTTTTAACTACATTTCTTGCACTGCCTTTCATCTGACTGTACTTTCATCACTACCTGATCTGATTCATCTGTTCTTTTCTGCTCCGGCCTGACACGAGTCATTGCTAGTCGTCCTCTTCTGGGAGCTTTAGTGGAGAGGTGGTAGGACACCACCAACTCCTTCTACTTCTCTATTGTCGGGGAGATGACGATGACTCCTTACGACCTTGCCATGATCACCAGCTTAGGAGTAAGGGGCGATCTGATCCCTTTTGACACTGACATGGGGCAGTGAGAGGTAGCCTAGATCAAGCTACTGGGAGCGCGTTCGCCCTTGTACCGGCCAGCCATGGTCAAGTATAACTAGTTTGCTGAGCAGTTCCGAGGGAAGGAGCCCGAGACGTTAGAGGAGATGGAGCAGTATGCAAGAGGCTTTTTGATGTTTGTCCTCGGTACCGCCTTGTTTTTGAACAGGTGGAACACTACAGGCTTATATCTGTTGAGTGCCCTGGTGATCCTTCCTCGGGTACACTTCTACGACTGGGGTGTCGCTGGCCTCACCACCCTATATAGCTATATGAACTCTACCTCCCGTCTGATGGGAGAGCTGATTGGAGGCTACTGGCGAGCCTGAGAGGTATGCATTTCAGTTCCCTCTTTACACTTTATGCTTTATGCTTTACATTTTCTGCTTTATATATAATTTCAACACATGTGATTTTTGCCTTGCATTTTCTTCATCTGTCCATGCTGTACGCTTTCTGCATCTGTTCATGCTGTGTGCTTTCTACTTTACACTTTTTACATCTGTTTATGCTGTGTGCTTTCTGCTTTACACTTTTCTGCATTTGTTCATACTTCGTGCTTTATGCTTTACACTTTCTACATCTGTTCATGCTATGCACTTTCTGCTTTACACTTTCTGCATTTGTTCGTACTCTGTGCTTTCTGCTCTACACTTTCTATATCTGTTCATACTCTGTTGATCACATATCACTGTATTTTTCTTGCAACTATGGGTTTATGGTTATTTCCCAGCTCTTGCCCGAGAGCCCATGGAGGAGCTCTCCTTGACAGTTCCTTACTCAATGCGGTATAATGGCAGGTGTCAGCGTCGGAGCCGCAAGTCTTTCGCCTTCTTTCACCATTATTTTGACATAGTGGCAGCCCACGAGGTAACCCAAAACACAGTCATTTTTGCTTTACAACTGTTCTGACGCACACTTTAGCAACTGACAGCAACTAACAATCTGTACACTCTTTGTTTGCAGATCATGTTGCAGCCCTGGGCTATGATGCCGGCTGAGGTATGAGACCAGTATGCGGGGGCCTAGGCCACCTCTCGTTTCCGAATCTTGCTAGAGGGCCCAGTCTGTCGGGCCTAGTTCTTGAGTGAGCGGTTCGTCCACCAAACCGTGGGCTTGCTGAATCCGATCATTCCGATGCCCCCACTAAAGTCTATGAGGTCGGCAGACAACCTATCTATTGATGCAGTTACATAGTTCACGGTGGGCTTGGATGCTGATTACTTCAGAGCAGAGGGCGACTACACAACCTTTATTTAGACCCATCTTATGCCACCTCTGACAGGCGCTCGCAAAGGTGAGGGAGCGAGGGCTCTTGCGGAGAGACAGGCGACTAGGGGGACTAGGGCCCGTGTTAGAGGGGCTCTCCCTGCGAAGAAGAGCACCCGTTGGCCAGAGCTTCCCATTACGCTCACATGTTAGCGGCATACTAGGGCTGCTTACCAGATCCCGATTGAGCCTGCAGTAACTGGGCACGAGCTTGTCAGAGTTTGGGGTTCGTCTTAGGTATGGACCATATTTTAGGATTTGCACCTCACATTTCATTTCAGATATTTTTATTGCGAACACTGATCATTCAAATGCATTTGCAGGCATCCATAGGGTACACAAGGAGCTGTCTCGAGCTGATGGCCTCATTGATGGGCATGGTACAGAGGAGAGAGACGCTGCTTGGTCTCCACGGCATCCTGGTAATTTCCTTCAGTTTGCGCTTCATGCTATCATTTTTCCATTGATACACTGGCATTTCAACTGTGGTCTTTCCCAAACTGCACTGATACACTGCATTCACACACTGGACTCATATTGTATCTGATTTTTGAATACACTCATTCCGCATACTATGCTTGCATCTGATACACACATTGTAGCTGATATGTTAACTACTGTCTTTTTCAGATCCTATCTGTGTCGATTGCACCGGCGACAGCACAGCACCAGCACCAGCACCAGTATCGGTAGCACCTCCTCCAGCAGCAAAGAGGAGAGGCAGAGATAGGGGCACCCGAGGCCAGAGCAGTCCTCCAGAGCCCATCTTGAGCAATGATGATGTTGAGACCAATGACTCCGAGGAGGTAGTGAGCCAGCATTCTGAGTCATCGAAGCATGGAGACGATGATACTGGCTCGGGTTTCGAGAGCGGAGGTGTTGCCAAGAAGGGTTCTAAGGCAGAGAGCAGAGACGA
This sequence comes from Camellia japonica, assembly GCA_030407325.1. Taxonomy (NCBI): domain Eukaryota; kingdom Viridiplantae; phylum Streptophyta; class Magnoliopsida; order Ericales; family Theaceae; genus Camellia; species Camellia japonica. The sequence continues at coordinate 122,068,420 of JAPPVO010000031.1, forward strand.
TACCGGCTCTGGTTTAGGTTTAGAGACTGATTCAAACAGCGGCGCTGATAGAGATAGTCCCCCGAGTCCTCCCCTCCGAGGAAGAGAACGAATAGGGGCTCTCGAGCCTGAGGCGAGTAGAGCTAATTTTTTTGTACTTTTTGCTTAGTTTCTTTTTGTTTGGTAGCATTAGCACATTTTATAGCTTCAGATAGGTTTTATTGCTTTTAAAACTTGTACTACTCTTTTGTAAAAACCATGATCGGAATAAAACCCCACATTTTTTATAAAAAGTGTTGTTATTTTTTCATCATGAGCACCATATTTGCATGAAATGGACATGGAATCGAATTGGCCAAATGAGCACTTGATTGAAACAATGTTCTTAATCGGGTACTGAGCCGACCAACAACCGAAATACAAAATACAACATACAACTCGATAAACAAAGCAAAAACAACTCAAATACAAATAACCAAACTTGCTAAAACCAAAAGGACTCAAAACAAGACCTTAAAACACACAAAGATCAAAACAAAACACAAGCTTCCAGCATTGCTCAGCACGCAGGTGGACGGCAGGCCTTAAAAGAAGGTTGCCGGCCAGAGATAGAGCCTGCCAGCCACAGAGGGTGGCCTGCCAGCCACAAGAGGTTCGCCTGTCGGCCGTCAATGTGATCTGACGGCCACCTGCCGGCCACAAATTTGAGAATCGCCAGATTGTTGACAGCTGGCTTCCACTCACTGCCTTATCTCCTACAAAAGGTTTAGCTTTGTGATTTCTCTTCAAAACCTCATTTTAGCTGCAATTTCTTCTACAAGTGGAGCCATTTTTTGCCGAAAAGCTCTCGGATTGGATTGCGCCTTTAGACAGCATGGAAAAGGTAAATTTCTGGGGTTTCGGCATAAATGAACTTTTTTCGCTGAGCTATACTCCACTTTGTTTTCCGTTCCTTCATGCCGCGATTCGATGCTAGAACCCAATTACACACGTCTTTAGCTTTGGGGGACAAGAAATATGCCCAACAATTGAAGAATTTCAGGCATTAATGGAATCCTAGCGCGATGAGGAAATCATGCCTCAGCCCCGTTTTGGCCATGTCTAAGCTTTGGGATGGATGTGTGGGCTCACTCTGCACGAGGCTCGACCTTTGGCCCACAACGGAGAGCTGGACATTCCCAGTTTGATTCATCGATTTTCTAATATCGGTGACAGAGGTAACCTTCTCTGGCCAGGTTTTCGGCAACACGCCCTTTGCTTATGTATGCTTGTACATTTCCTTCTTGCCCCTAGTTTCGGCGGATCCAACATTCAATTGATCGAAGTGGCCCAAGGTCTGAAGGAAGGCAAGAGTTGTGTTGGTTTGGCGCTGGCCGAGACCTTGATGGGTTTAGACACCTTCCATCGGCGAGAGACTACCAGATTCGCGGGAGTCCACTACTTCTTCAGGTATTGTTTCCTACCCTTTCTCATATGTGTTTCTCACATCACTCAGCACTCATGCTCTATTTTTCTCTCAAAGCCCTTTTCTTATTTTTCTCTCAACATACATTTCTCTATTCTTTAATCTCTCTTTTCTTTCATCCCTCCCCAGGTATGGCTTATGGATAAGCTGAAGGTAGTGGATGCTTTCCCTGAGTACTCATCTCGAGGCTATTTCTTCTGCCATTAACTAGTGGATTTCCCGAATGTGAGATGGTGGTGCGACTGGATGTGCAACAAGTCTGCTATTGACATAGCTTGGCATTGCCCCTGGCTTAATCTGACCAAGATGAGTTACAACATGGCTTGGCAGCATCGCGTACAGTTGATTGGACTCACACACTGTGTGTTCTATTTCCCTTTCCGATTCAAATGTCAATTTGGGCATGATCAGACTTGCCTAGAGGAGGGGGTAGAGTACCCGGTTTCATTCCCCATCCGTGGTTCACACTTAGCTAGGTACCTCGCTGCTTGGAGGACGAGAGAGCTTCTGGCCCCTGCCCCTAGTTTCAGCTATGCCCTTTTTGGCGAGTGTTTGGCTTGGCTTGGCTTGAGAATGAGGCACAAACTGGGCCTACTTTGGCTTCAGAAGCTTCCACAAGCGTAAGTAGAGGACGCAGGAGCACCTGACTCATCTATGCCCTAGTTTATTACTTTGACCTTTCTTTTCAAGTTTTTTTTTCGATGTAACAAAAGGAACTTTGATTTGTATCAGAGAGTTGGAGAACTTTTATGTTGAAATCAACGAAATTAAAGTTGTGAGTACTGAAAATTTTCCTTTTGGTCCAAAAATGATCTAAGTTGTAAAAGGTAAAATTTGAACAAAATCAACTTTTATCAAGACTTTCCAAAACCATTTTCGAAAAGGATCACCACTTGACATGCACAGAATCAATCCTCAAAATGTACAACCCCGAATTGAAAGAGCACAAACTGCCCCTTGTTTGAACACCACTGCTCTGCATTGTGACCAGGTCTTCTCTCAGAGTAAAGATCACAATCGAACTCTTAGGTGATGGACAAAGATCACCTGATCAAACACATGGACAGGACAATTGAGTTGGAGGTGATTATGGCCAAACTTCAAGATGAAGTTTCCTACATATCCCGAAGATGGGAATCAGGCCTTACGTAGTTCGGTTTAGGTTCACTCGAGTATTAACTCTCTCTTTTTGCGCTCTAACTTTTTCCAAAGTCGTCTTTTAGGGTTTTCAACCTTGCCAGCTTAGTTTTTCTTTATTTCTAATTTTTTATGCTCTAACTTTTGCCTAGGTCGCCTTTCTGGGTTTTCGGCCTAGTGAGACTCTCAGGGATAATATTTCTTTAACTTGTCCATGTTGATTGGTTGTGAAAATTCCAGGCCATCTAAGTTCATGAGAATGATAGCTCCACCCGACCAGATAGTTTTGATGATGTAAAGACCAGTCCAATTGGATCTGAACTTGCCCCTAGGGTCATGAATGGGAGGTCGGTTGTCATTCAGCACCATATCCCCTCTTTGAGATTCCGAGACTTAACTTTCTTATTAAAAGCTCTGGCAATTCTATGCTGGTAGCCCTGAACATAATACAATGCTTTCAGCATTCTCTCATCAAACAACATCAACTCGTTAAATCTACTCTGTTGCCAGGCCGTCTCTGCTATCTAACACTCAGCCATAACTCGCAACGTCGGGACTTCTATTTCAATTGGAAAAACAGCCTCTGTCCCGTAGACAAGAGAATAAGGAGTTGCTCCTGTAGACGTCCGGATTGAAGCTTTATAGCCCCATAGTGCAAATGGCAATTTATCTGGCCAGTCCCTGTAGGTCTCAACCATCTTCTACAGGATATTCTTGATGTTCTTGTTGGCAGCTTCAACAGCTACATTGGTTTGCGGCCTGTATGTAGATGACTTATGAAAAGCCACATTGTATTTCTCCAACAAGTCTATCACCTCTTTCTTGAAGTAGGAGCCATTATCTGATATGATCTCGTTTGGGACTCCGTACCCACAAGTGATATTGTTTCTGATGAACTTGGCCACAAGCGATGCTTTCAACACTGCATAAGACTGAGCTTTCCATCCACTTTGTAAAGTAATCAATTGCCACCAAAATGTATTCATGCCCATTCGACCCTTTTGGTGTGACTGCGCCGATAACGTCGATTCCCCAGACTGAGAAAGGCCATGGCGAAGTCATGCTGTATAGTTTTGACGGCGGGATATTCATGCGATTGACATGAATTTGGCTTTTGTGGCATCGCCAAACAAAGCCAATACAATCTTCCTTCATAGTGGACTAGTAGTAACCTTGCTTGAGAATCTTTCGGGCTAACATCACTCCGTTCATGTGTGCTCCGCACTCTCCATCGGGCGCTTTGATTCCTCTTCTTCGACACACAACTTGTGCATTCCCAGATGACCTCTTTTGTATAGTTTACCTCTGCAGATGATAAATTGGACGGCCATTCGCCGTATTCCCCTTTTGTCCTTGGCATTTGCCCCTGATGGATAAATCTCCTTTTCCAAGAAGTTCCAAATATCGTAATACCAAGGGTTTTTGTCTTGCACTTCATCTATTGCGGCGATAGTTTCATAGGCTGGCGTATATCTCTACTCAATGATAATCGGACGCATCTGGACTCCAAGCGGGATGTCTACCACAGAAGATAGAGTTGCTAGAGCATCAGCGAACCTGTTGTTCTCTCTCAGTAGATTCGTGAAAGTTAGCTTTTCAAACCTAGGAATCAGAACATCTAGGGTTTGGTGATAAACCTTTATCTTTTCTTCTTTGGTTTTCCAGTCTCCATTCACTTGAGAAACAACGAAGTTTGAGTCCCCGATAACATCCAATCTTTTTACCCCTAGTTCTAGGGCGACTTTTAAACCAGCAATACACGCTTCATATTCTGCTTCGTTATTGGTACCTTGAACCGGAGTTTGAAGGCTAAACGTATATGGGAGTCGTCGGGTGCTATCAACAACATACCAATCCCATAATCGTATTGATTGGACGCTCCATCAAAGTACATCGTCCAAGTCTCCTCCTCAATTTGCAGAATAGCTTCATTTGGGAATAGGTATTCCACCGCTTCATCCCCTTCTACTGGGTGGTCTGCCAAGAACTCCGCTACAACTCTTTCCTTGACTGACTTGCGGGTGACATACTTGAGATCAAATTTGAAGAGAAGAAGCAACCAATGGGCTAGCCTACCCGTAAGCGCTGGTTTCTCAAAGAGATATTTGATGGGATTTAATCTCAAAACCAGAATTACAGAGTGAGCTAACAAGTAGTGCCTTAACTTTCTGGTGGCCCATACCAAGGCTAGGCAAGCTTTCTCCAACAGAGTGTAGTGGGTCTCGTAATCCAGCATTTTCTTGCTCAAGTAGTAGATGGCTTTCTCCACCCTATCTTCAGATTCCTGAGCAAACATGTATCCCATAGTGGTGTCTGTCACTGACAGGTACATAATAAAAGGCTTCCCTGGCTCTGGAGGCAACAACACAGGCGGATTCTGAAGGTACAGCTTAATCTGCTCAAAGGCGAATTGGCATCGATCATCCCATCAGAATTTCTTCCCTTTCTTCAGGAGACCAAAAAGTGGTTCAGAAGTCAAGGTTAATTTGGAAACAAACCGTCTTATAAATTGCACTTTGCCTAGAAAGCCTCACACCTCTTTTTCAATCCTTGGTGGTGGCATTTCTAGGATGGCCATGATTTTGGAAGGATCTACTTCGATGCCCCTATGGGTGATCAAAAAGCCCAGTATTTTTCCTGCTGTTACGTCGAAAGTACATTTCTACGAATTCAACCTTAACTTGTATTCTTTGATCCGTTGAAAGAATTTCTCCAAGGCGGTGTAGTGGCCCTCTCTTTTTTTGGACTTGACAATCATGTCATCCACGTACACATCGACCTCTTTGTGGATCATATCATGCAGAATGGTGGTCGCAGCCCTTTGATAGGTAGCCCTGGCATTCTTCAGCGCAAACGGCATAACCTAATAGCAGTAGGTACCCCAAGGTGTAGTAAATGCAGTTTTCTCTCTCTCCTCGGGCACCATCAGAATTTGGTTATACCCGGAAAACCTGTCCATGAAGGATAGCAATGCATGACCTGCAGTGAAGTCCACTAACTCATCGATATATGGCAGAGAGAAGTCATCCTTCGGACTGGCTCTATTCAAATCCCTGAAGTCCACACACACCCGGATTCTACTATCTTTTTTTGGTACTGGAACGATGTTGGCCAACCAAGTCAGATATTCAGATACTAATAAGAAACCTACCTCGATCTGCTTGGTGACCTTTTCGTTGATTTTCAATGCCCAATCCGGATAGATTCTTCACAACTTCTAACGGGTCGAGTCTTGGGGTCAAGAGGGATCCAATGCTGTACAATCTCAGGATCGATTCTAGGCATGTCTTCGTAGGACCACGCGAAAACATCTTTGAAATCTTTTAATAAAGCGACTAAGCGCTTGCGCTCCTCCAAAGACAACGTGGACCCGATCTGGATCTGGATCAGACGCGGATCCTTCTCAGTACCCACATTAATAGCAATGATTTCATTAGCACTAGGTTTTGCAAACCTTTCCTCTTCTCGATTAATCAAGTTTTTCAAAACTAGAGGAATTCTTTCCTCTTCGTTTTCATTAAAATTCTGAAAATCTTGGTCAATGCAATAAATAAGTGGCACAGAAAAATAATCAAAATTAGCAGCGTTCTCATTCATAAGATTCAGCTCTTCGATTATAACAAACTCAAAAGCAAAAGAAAAAGAGAACCTGGACAAGACCTTGGCATCCGGGTTATCACCCCCAGGAATACCGGATTCAGACTTAGAAGAACTGGAATCTGATTCCAACACCACAGACTCTGTGCAATCAGATCCTAGCTCATCACCCGACTCTGAACTAGACAGGTAGCCCTTCTCCGACTGCCAGATAAGAGATGGCGCTTCTGATACATCCAAAATGCTGCTGGATGGGTTCACACCTGGTTATTCCTTAATCATGGAAATGGTAAGGTTATTCCCCAAGTTGTCTCAGTCAACTGTGGGATCTGTAAGGAGACATACCAGTGCTGCCCCTACTCCAAGTTCGCTGTTATCTGAGTCATTTTCCATGCTTTGTTCAGCTTTAGTTCTTGGTCCAGCCTTTTTCTCGACATCACTATCTTGCAACTGCAGGTCGAAGAAAATTTCGAATCCGGGGACACGCTACCTTATGGAATTCATCCAGGGCTCGGGAAAGCCGCAAAAGGGAAAATCTTCTCCCTCACGAACAAAATGGCCATTCAGCGTTCCCTAGATTGGCCTGTGAATAAACTTATAGTGTTTCCCCGCCTGTTTGGCTCTGGCTCTGCCTACCATCTCTTCCGTTTTCTTGATCCAGTCCTCTTTGGTGGGTACATACCCCAGACCAAAGGCATGTGGATTGTGCGGCACATCGGCCAATGCTGTGACACCTTTCTGGCCACTTCTTCCAAGTCCTATTCCTAACACATGCTGCAGTTTGTTCATGATATAGATAGATTGGGCACTGACATACATGCCCTCATCAGCAGCCAGAATGGTTTGCACTACATGGGCCTCAGCCAAAGTGAACCTTGAGAGGAATACATCCTCATCGTTATGAACGATCTCCAACACTGGTGTAGTTACCTCTGGCGGGGGATGGATGGATGAATTCTTGAAAACAATCGCCACTCCTTTCCCGTGAGGGTATTTCAACATTTGGTAAAGGGTGGAGGAGACAGCTTTCACCAGAGGGTCTCCCTAGCAGTAAGTTAAAGGTGGCCGACACATCCAGGACATAGAACTCAACATCTTGCTGAGCCGAGCCCACTTGTACTCTGATTTGCACCGTGTCCATGACCTCCCTGCTTGTATTATCAGATGCCCGAATCACTTGGGCTGTGGGCACAAAGTCTGCCGGTCTAAGGCCGATGGCATAAGCTGTGCGGGAAGTGATAGCCAAATCGGTCTATATCAACACCACCGGTACCCATTTTTCCTTGCACTCAACAGATATGTACAGGGATTTGTTATGAGCTGAGCCTTCCGACGGCAGTTCTTTATTAGAAAAGGTTAGGGTTGGCCCGACGCCACCTGGGAAGACCAATCCCACAAGCTGTTCAGAGGTAGTGTCAATGGACAATTTAGCTTTGTCCATTGTCGATAGTACAACCTGTCGATGTTCCCGGGAGGCCATGAGAAGACCCCAAATTGAGATGTCAGCTTGGATTTTCTTCAGTTACTTCAACACTGCCTCTTCTTCCAGCTGCTTCTCTTTCTATTTCTCAACCTCTCTGTCTTTCCCAGATGCCTCAGCTTGATCTAAGTGCGGTGGCTTGAAATACCGCCCACTTCTTGTCATGTGATCTATCTCTTCTGCATACCACATGTTGTCTGGAAGACACTCACCCCAATCTTCGTTGGTGTGAGCCAGATGTAGATCATTATCCTTCCGCCATACACCTCCAACAGCCGACAAATAGTTGTCTAACTCTGTTTGTATCATTTTCACCTCACAAGCATCGCCAACATGGTGTTGGGCCATTACAGCTTCCTGGTCGTCTTTAACCCTCTCTTGTGCAAACTGCTTCAGCGCAGTTTCCTGTTATGTGTCCACAGTACTTATAGTGCCCAGTTCTTGAGTTGAATTTTCCACGCCAGTGTTCTCTGGCAGTTTTCCCTTTTCATCGGCCATTCCAGCCACTACAGCAATTCTTGCTTTCTTTTGCTCCGATTTTGTTTCAGTTCCTTCCTCTCTATTCGGTTCATTACTCAACCACCTAGAGTTGTCCGTTGATCCATTCAAATTGAACTAGTCAATCTGCACATCCCCTTGATCTTGTTCGTCGAAGAACTGTAGGTTGTCTAAGTCCTCCTCAAGTTTCACCAAATCATTCAAACCTTGGCTCAAGCCATCCTCCCTAACGACATTGACCTCCACTACAGTTGGTAATACCACTTCCAGCTTGGCTTGATTAATCGGCACAATGTAGCAACTTGGATCATACACCCCCTCAGACAAGTCCTTAGAGCTCTCAGGCAATGGACTCGTACTCTCCTCTAAGGCCAGCCTCCCTCCTACTACAATTGTCACCACCACAGGCTGAGGTTGAAGTGCGGACGTGTCCGTCATGCACAACTCTATGCTTTCAGGAATGAACACCGTCGGTTTGGGTAGGTGGGAAAGGGTAATATATACGCTGGGGTCATAGGGGGTGGCCAGTGTATGGATTAGGTTTAGATTTTGAGGTGAGGGAACTTGGTTGTGGGCCAGGAAATGGTTTGTAGTCACATTTGGTTTCTGGGGTGGTGCAATCACCTTATTGTCAATGAGTTCTTGAATCTCATGATGCAGTCTGAAGCATTGGTCGATATCATGACCATGTTATTGGTGAAACGCACAGTACTTCGCCGGGTTGTGTTTAGATAGAAGAGGATCAGGTAGTGGGCTAGGCTCTAATGGTTTGAGGTGCCCCTTTTTGACCAATACCTTCATGGCTTGAGATAAGGTCATGTAGAGTTGGGTAAAGGTCCTTTGGGATTGGGCAAGGTTGTTTGAAGTTTGTGGTGCTGTATTGGCAAAGAGATTGGCGGTTTTGGTTATGAAGGTGACAACGCTCACATCCGATGGTTACGTAGCTATGCTACCACTGGTGGTTGCATTGGAACTGCGTACAAAAGGCCTCTTGGCCTGCTCTTTCTCATCAGTAATTAGCTCTTGTTTCATGGCGTTTTCAATCTGAACCCCCATCTCATGGAGCTCGGTGAACGTGAATAGAGGTAGGATGATTATTTTTTGCAACAACTTCCTATGTAGATTGCGGACTACCATCCTTATGTGGTCTTTCTCAGAAGGCTGTGTGGTCATCATTGAAGCCTTAGCCCTCCACCTCGTCATGAATTTTGAGAAGCCCTTCTTCGGCTCCTGGCGCGTTGCCTCAAGATTACGAGTTGTGACCTCGGCTCTTGGCTCGGCCATTTCTTTCCAACTCTGCTTCACAGAATCCTTTAGCTTCGCATACCGTATGGCGGCGATACCAAACATGGTACGGCCAAAGAGTGAGAGTTTCTACAATCTGGTCAGGCCCATTGGCCGTAGAATGTATGAAAACAGCCGTAGATGAACCATGGGGTCTCCAGAGCCATCAAATCTATCGATGTATGGCTTTTTGAACCAATTTGGCAATGTCACTATAGAGTCGGTATACCCATCTTTTATGTCAGGGATAAAATTAACACCTTGTGCTCGTTTGAATAGCTTCTCCAACTTGTTAATCTTAAGCACAGTTGGGTCAACTGCAAACTCAAATAGAGCCTCAGTTTGATACATAGGTGCTTTGGAAGCTTATGGTGGGATTGGCTCTGCCGGATTGCCCTGATTCTCAATATGAGCGTTAGCAGTATGGGCAGTGACTCCGGGTGCCGGGATACCCGTAGGAGGTGCATGATATGCAGAAGCCACTATGGCCTGTGGTTGCTGTTGTTGCAGCCGATTTATTACCTCAGCTTTAGGAGCTGTGACCTCAGCCTGATAAGCAGCGTCTTGCTGCAGGGTTTCAACTGTTTGCTGAAGGTGGTAGATTAATTCCTCCATGCTGACTGGGGGATATTGCGCCATCGGGATTGGTGAGTGATCTCGTACTGGACTAGATGTAGAAGACTGTCCTTGAGCCTGACAAGATCCAGGTGAATTGAGGGGTGACTGCTGTAGAAATTGGACCGGTGAACTCTGCCCGACTCTCCTTCGTCTAGTGACCGGTGGGAGAGAAGTAAACATGGGATGTCCCATAACAAGATCTCCGGCTTTGCAAAGCCTTCTAACACAGGTCCAAAGCACTTGGGGGATATCTGAACTTTCCGAAGCTATGGTGTTATATTACCTAGCAAAAAGAAATAAAGTAAAAAGAAAGCAGTAATCAGAAACCGCACAACACCTCAGCTCAGATGTTAACAACACACAGATGCAATCAAAGCTATAGAATTGCACTCAATACTGAATTCTGCCCCAAAAGCGGATACCCAACTTGCAACTGATACGCATATTCCTATACAGTTTCACGGTAAAGCATATACCAGTTAAGTGAGAGCCAAAACACCCCTATGAGGGGGTAAAGTTACCCTATCCTAGTTTCGTCAGGAACTAGGGTTCACTATTCAAACAAAGCAGTTTTACGCAATCTTGTATTTGGGTAAGCATCTTGTCCTAGTTTGGAACAGTCTCTATAGCTTTTCGACATGCAGCCAAATGATCAGAAGGGTACCTCAACAAGACTACCTAATATATACCTCTTTACCTAACACCGAGAAATGAAAAGTGGATCAAACAGTACAACAGTAGTCCAGATCCAAGGGTTGTGTTCCTATCATGGCCGAGCCCGTGACCGATCAACCTTTTAGCAAGCTTTTCAGGTAAGCCTCCGGCAAACCGTCCAGGAATAGCAGATGGTAAAAACAGTGACTTAAACGCACCAATGCAAATGCAATGCAATGCAAAGAAACATATAAGTGTAGATAAAATTTCAAATCATGAATTTCAAGTCATGTTCTCTCTAATTTCCCCAACAGAGTCGCCAGACACTGTAGCTTGACTTTTTCGCGCCCCCTTTCAGAAGTCGAATAAGCCCTGCAATATCGGATTCTCGCAATTCTGAATCTGATTCCACAAGTGCAATGTGAAATAGATAATCACCAATGAGTCCCAATCCGACAAATCTTTTGAAAAATCGATTTTGAATCAAATTGCCAAAAACAGACTGTTTTGCCAAATACAGAGTCGCCACCTAAATATTTTGTTTGGGAAAATTTAGGAAACCCATGACTCGTGCCAAAGGCCACGTGTCCGTCATCACCAAGATTGTCTCGGCTCGGGAACTTAGGCACGAGAGGGGAAGGTCATGAATTGAGCACCCCTGCTTGCCCAATCAAAGATTGGCCTCTACTAATCATGATATGAATCTTATCTAAAATATATGCTCTTGTTCCAGCTTATTTGGCTAGCATTACTATGTGATGCGCACATACACAAGTATAGACTAACTTTGCAAGAATTGGAGCACTTGATTCATGTTTGTTTTGAAAATTGTTTTGAATATGCACCACTTGAAAAAGTGATCGCATATGAACATTACTCAAATTATTCCAATTCAAGCAATTAGCCTTCATCCATAGGTATTCAAGCAATTATAGTACTTAAGCACTTAGCCTCATGGCAAACATGCTAGACATGGCAACATCAACACTCATGCAATTATGCTAATGCGAGTAAAGGCTCACCTAGTACTCCAAGCCGAAAAAGATGAAAAAGTTAGAAAGATGCATGATTCCTAACTATGCGATATGACTAATGTAATGCATGCGGTATGCAACTACTAGGCTCAACTACTAATATGTCGAATGAACCAATTTGATAACATGCAGTCTAAACACATATTCAAAGAAATATTTAAACTAACAATGCAAGTTAGAATAATGAACCGAACCTCGGTGCATGCAATACAAGTGGATGCAAACATGGATTATGCTAAACAAAATATGATGCTTTAATGTAACCATCGTAAGCAGTTACATAAAAGGGAGAAAGACGTGGGGTTGGAAGACATACACATTATTACATTGCACTCTCACGAAGGAGAGTTCGAATAAACTAACTAGCTAACTAATTAAAGCTAGGCTAATTAAGCTAACTATTACAAACCCGAAATGAATAATTAGCTAAACTACTTAACTAATTATTACAACAAATTAATTAACTATTCTAGCTAATTAAAATAATTACAAGATGAAATCAAACAACTAGTTAACTAACTAATAATTACAACACTTTACAAAATTAACTAGCTACAACTAATTAATTACAACAAATATCTAAGTTAGATATTTAAACTCAAACATGCTCGGTATGTGAGGAATGCTCATGCACGTGCTCGATTTCCACCCGAAATGCCATTGTTTTGCTTCCAGAAGGTCTCTGTTGTACAGTAGAACAGTTACACATTTGTCCACTTCCAGAATAACCCTGTTCTGCTCAAAAAACACACTACTGGATTTTGCATTAGTGGCCGGTCGGCCAGGAGTGATAGCCTGCCGGCCACCAGTGATGGCCGACCGGGCATAGAAAGTGGCCTTCCGGCCACTGCTGCACAGTTCATCTTGCTGCAACAGAGAACAAACAGAGCATGAACATGGTGTTCTCAAGGGTTTGTTTGCACAATTCACCCCTCCTTATCATGAACAGATCAAAGGAGAGACAAAACTTGGTCCACAAACCATCAACTCAAGCAATTCCATTGCATGATGGCTTATGAACTAAAGTGTGCAATTTCAATAAATGCAAAAAAACAAGACTCTAACGTCCACTCTTTCATGAATTTGATCAAAGGAAGTGGTGACCTTGGAAACTTGAATCATTTCATCACCAATGAGTATGAAATGTCTCAAGCTTCCATGTGTTCAATTAACGTCCGATTGAACACAAAACCAATTATTATCTTGTACCATTTTAGTCTCAATTTTATTACTTCATTTTAGATTACCATCCATTCTTTAATAAATTGAGTCCAAAGGTGAGTTTAAGTCCTCTAATGGAAAGAAGGCTCAAGCCAAGTGTTGTCTTGGGCATGAAAGAGATATCATACCATTGGTAATGAACCCCAAAGGGATTAAACCATTAAGCATGACATCTCAATCTCATGCTTAAACAAACAAGTTGTTTGAAACCACTTTCAAAGAAAAACAAAATCCAAGAAAGGAGGAAGGTTGTGGAGGTGATTAAGAGTGATTACAAGGATGGAAAGCCATAAATAAACACAATCAACTCAAATAAGATGGTGTCTAAGGCCTAGAACACTAAACTTATGAGGACAATTACACTATAAGTATGCAAAACAAAGCTCAAATGCAACGATCAACTAAAAACAATGCTAAAACAGTCCAAAAATAGTCCTAAAACATACTGGAATTGAGACAAAAAAAGCTAGATTAATAAGCTAAAACATAGCACAAGCTAGGCAAGTAAGCAAGACACAACGAGGTGAGACTAACCCCTCCAAATTTGGACTTCAAAACATGATTTTGGCCACTGAAATAACTCTGAAAAATAGTGTTTAAAAGCTCAAAAACAAATAGTAAAAGGATGGGAAACACAAGGAAAAAGGCCTTCAAAACAAGATGCAAAGAAGGGTGAATCACCCCTCAACCTTTAATGGCCTTAAAACCTAAGCTTCAGCCCAAAAATACAGAGTTTTTACAGCCCAAAAATAGCTGGAAAATAGGAAGAAAAAGAGTAGTTAAAGCAAATAAAGTGGCAAAGCCTTATACCTCTTGAAGAGAAGATTCAATTCTAAGCAATAAAACAAAGCACACACACCCTCAAGAGCTCAAACAATGCTCAAAGACACCTCAACTTGAAGATATAGAGGTTTGGTTAAGAGTGTATAGGCAAAGACTAAGGAATTTGCTAGAGAGAGAGAGAGGAAACCACATCAGTGGCTGGCAACCAAGAGTGATGGCCGGTAGCCCAAAAAGGTGGCCGGCAGGCCACCAAGGGTTGTAGGCTTGAAGAGCTAAGGTTTTGGGTCCAAAATAGGGCAACAGGGGTGCAAGGTTTGAAAGGTTCAAAACTGTGGCATTTCGTTGAAGACTTTGAGCACTTGACAAGCATATAGACTCATCATCGGGTGTGCAAGCAATGGCATCCAAGTCGTAAGGGCTGTTAAAAATGGGGTGTCTACAATATCATGGTAAAGAAATATAGACACAAAAATGTAGATATCATACCAAAGCATGAATCAAGTGATAATAAGCACATCCATGAAATTAAAAACATAAATTCATCAACAAAAGTAAATTTCCAAATTTGGTACACTTTAAAGATTGCAATTAAAGAGACATTTTAAGATTTTTTTTTTCTCAACTTGGCCTTCCTGTTATTTGTATAGAATTTTATCTAGCTTTTAGAACATTTTTTAGAAGTGGCATAGATTTCCTAGATTTTTAGTTATTTAAGAAATACTGCAGCGCTGTCCAGATTTGTTAACTGATACGAAAATCGAGTTTTCTTTCAAACCGCTTACTCTTTTCTGATAAAACTTTTTTCCCATGAAATCTAACACTTAGATAAAGGTTTTGACATAAAAATAAGGTTAAGAAAATTTTCTTGCCTTTTTGTAGAATTTTTGCAAGTACGCTGTAAATACCAGTTCTTTGAGCACAAAACTTAAAATAAGAGAAAAAGTAAGAAAAAAGCGTAACTATGAATAATTTTTCAATTATATTGTGATGAAAACATACTAAATAATATATGTTAAACTCAAAAATTTGGATTGAAGGTGTGCTTTTGGAAATTATGTGAGATAGGTGTAGAAAAGAATAGTTTTGCACTTTTTGAGAGAAAACACAAGGGTGGAACAAGGCTCAATTATTTTCATTTTTAACACAAGAATACCATTAAAACACATCTGAAAATAATGTTTGGAACCTCTAAGAACATGTATTTGAAAGAGGAAAATAAAAGAAAGGGTTGTGTTGTGACTTACTTGAATGCCTAGTGTGTAAGCCAAGTCTCCTAATAAGAGACTTAATGTGGCCCACGTACACATTAATTATATAAAATATATATTATGTATTATTTGTATATTTATCCTTTCATATGTATTTATCTTTTATTTTATTAATTATTTAAGGTTATGGGTGATAATTATTAAGGTCGTCTAAACACTAAGAAGTCTAATGGTGGTTTGGCTAAGTCCTATCAATTTCCACTAATTGATAAGTTTTCTTGATGGAAGAAAATTAATAAGGTTTCTCTAGTAAAGTATCTATCTGATAAAGGTCCCTTACCTAGTAGCTATAAATAGGCCTGTGATTTTCCAGCAATGAGGCATTCAAGTTCTGCATAGGTTAGACGACACTTATTCCTAAAGTGTGAGTAAGTACTATAATACTGAGAGATTCAAAAGATATACACACATCACACAACTTGATCAATAATGGTTGGAGGAGGTTAGTGTAATTTTATTACGTTGTATATCTATACTATGATAATATTATATATGTGTATGATTTTTTGTTACATTGGGGTATCAGAGCTTATTTCTAAATCCATATTGTTTAGTATACATATTTATTATATATTAGAAAATGTAACATTAAATATATAATAGGTTTACGTAAATAGTCAGCATGAACTTTTCTGTTTGCATCCGATTAAAATTATACTATTAAATTTGGATTTTGTTGACGTGTTGTCTCTTTGAGATGCCTTGAAATCATAACTTGCTTTATTTAAATATTTTATATTACAAACAAAATTGTTTGTCTATCGAAAAATTACTAGTTTGATTATATATTTATTCTAGACTCTATCTGTTAATGATATATATAATTTGTTGACATATTCACAATGTGTATATAAATATTCTGTCAGTCACATCATGTTTTGTAATTAAATAATTGTTATCCTTCAGCAAACTGTATATGAAATTAGAATTGGATTTAAAAGAAATTATTTTAAAATTTAATTTATTTACAGTTTTCAGATGAATGATTTGAAATATTTTATAAGTCTTTTAACTATTGATAGCTGTGTAGGTATATGTTATTATTGTATATGCACATATTTTCATAATATTATAATGAATTAAATCATGCATTATTTAATTCTTTTATGATTTACCTTTTGAATCTATCACAGTGACATAAATAGAATATTATTTTCTGTATAGATATATAGAAAACACATATTTTATTATCTATAAATTTACATGATGTTTGATAACTTTGTTTTGTGAACAATTTGTTTCAAAGTTTTTTGTGGTGTATTTACAGAAATTAAGTATTATATCTTGGGACCATTATGGATTTGTGTTTTGTTTTATTAAAGGTTTTTTGATGTCTAATTTATAAGATGGTTCAGCACTATAGTAATTTGAGAATAACCACATCTTAAATTATTGTAATGTGTATAAATTAAGAAAATAATTACATTAGATGGCATCGTATTACTTGCATTTAAATTAGTAGAATTAAATATTTTTTTCCCACAGGGATGTAATTGTTTTATTAATTTATCTAGAATAAGATAGTAAGTTAAATATCGAAATAGAAATTTCTTATGTCCATAGATAATGGAATTTTTTTATTTTGGTGAGAGATATTTACTAGTCTTATTGATATAGTTAAGTAGATTCGATGCATGTTGCAATATTTACCCACAGGGATATAAGAATTTACTTTATTATTTCATAGCATGATTTGTTCTTGGTTGTTGCAATTATTCCTACTACATTATTGAGTTCTGAATCATCTCATATTCCATTTTTGAGTGGTGAAAATTTTTCTGACTAGAAAGATAAGATTCTTTTGACTTTGGGGTGCATGGTCGTTGATTTGGCGCTTCGTGTGGATGAACCACTTGTTTCCACAGAATCAAGTCTGCTAATTGAGAGGGTTTCTTATGAGTGGTGGGAGCAATCTAATCACTTAAGTTTGATACTAATTAAGTCCTATATCAGTAAGGGCATTAGGGGTTCAATCCTTGACTACGACAAGGTAAAGGTCTTCATGAAGGCTATTGAAGAGCAATTTGTGACATATGATAAGGCATTAGCCAACACCCTAATGAAGAAGCTCTCAGGCATGAAACTTAATGGTTCTAAAGGTGTGTGTGAACACATTATGAAAATGCGGAACGTTGCAACTCAACTTAAAACATTGGAGATAGATATTTCTGAGCCATTCTTAGTACATTTTATCCTTAACTCTTTTCCTATGGATTATAGTGCTCCAAAATTTCCTATAACACACAAAAGGAGAAATGGTAAGTAAATGAACTTTTGGCCATGTGTGTTCAAGAGGAAGAGAAATTGAAGCATGAAAAACTAGAGATTGCCAACCTTGCATTTCACGGAAAAGGAAAAGGCCAAAAGGACAAAATTGTTCCACAACAGAATAACAAGAAAGTGCAAATGAAACGTTATGGCAATAAAGGTGAATGCTTCTTTTGCAAGAAAAAATGACACACGAAGAAGGATTGTCCTAAGTGCAACAAATGGCTTGAGAAAAAGGGTAATATGTTCTCTCTGGTGTGTTATGAATATAACTTTGTTAAAGTTCTTGATAATACATGGTGGATTGATTCTGGTAAGGCTTTCTCAGCCTAAGGAAACTGACAACAAGTGAACAAGGCATCTATTCGAGAAATGGGATGAATTCACATGTGGAGGTTGTGGGGACTTTTAGACTAATTTTAAATTATGGCTTTATTTTGGATCTTGAAAACACATTTTATCGATGTGGGAACCCGAATATACAAATCAAATAAATAATTAAGTAATAATCATTTTACAATCTCAAATATTTTGATTGTGAATCTTAAAGTACAAATTTAATATTGTTGGAGGGTCTTTTATTAATTTTAAACCTAAAATAAATTTATGGTGGAAGTCTTTAATTTAGAGGCAAGATTTATTATAAAAAAATAAAAATAAATAAAAAAAATATAGGGGGCAAGTTAGCAAGTTTATTTTGATTTAATAATAGTTATATTTATTTAAATTAATGGTGAGAGAAAAAAAAAATATAAAACAAAGGATAATTATTTAGAGTTTTGTTTATATATATATATAAAAAACAACCCTAGGGTTCCTAACAACACTATAGCAGCAGCAGCTAGTAGCAACATGTGAGAGGAAGAGAGAGCAAGAGATAGAAAAGAGAGAGGGAGAGAAAGCACCTTTGTGGCTCAACAACTCTAAGGTAACAATAAATCTATTCTTGTTCTATTATAGTATGTTGTATACATAGTTATGGTGCATGTGGGTGTTGTGAGTTGTTGGAAGAAAAAGGAATGGATTGGTTGATTAGGATAGTATTCGGTGTATATTATTGTCATGCAAAATTTTAAAGCGAATTAAGGAGTTAAAGTCGTTAGATAAGAATTCTATATAGAATCACAAACTTTAAAAATCAAGAAATCATATCAAATGAATGAATTTTGAACTGAAAGTTTTATAGTTGATTAATTACATATTGAATTGCATATCAGAATTTTCTTATAATTTTTGGGAGTCAAAATCTATATTAACTGGTGCGTTCAAATTTGTCCAGAAAACTGGTATAAAACAGTAAATTCAAAAGTGTCGTTCTCTTTGGGTATAAATCTGAAAATTATCAAATCAGCGTCATTAGAACCGGTTACGAGTCTAGTTTCTTACATTTTTGGCCTTGCATTGATTGCTCGTGTATACTAAGAGAACCATTAATTTCTTTAAAGTGCTGTAGAAAACAACCTGTTTGGATATAATTAATTGTAAATAATTATTTTGAGAAGCAAATCAAGTCAAACCATTTGGGTTTGAAACTTAGGATACATTAGTTGATATCTAGAGGGTTTTGGAATTTTTTTCGAATAGCGTGGAGTGGGTTTTATAATTTTCAAAATTAGCGAATAGATTGAGAAAACTTGTTTAAAATTCTGTTTTATCTTAAAGTTACTTTTAATTAAGTTTCAATTTGAACCCATGTCTTGAGTAATTTGAGACCTTGAAAAACATGAACTTAGGTATTATTTAAGAGTAACGGTGAGTTGGGTTGAGCTGTGTTAGTGCACTTTAGTTTGGGGTTACTTAGTTCTTATTCTTTAGTATTTTTAAATTAGTAGTAACGTGTAATTTTCATACTTGGTTCAGGGCACTAGTTGGACTTTTATACTCTATTCGAGGATTACATTGTTCTGTTTTCAGGTGAGTAGTTGCATGCTACATATTTTTTTATAAATGTTCCCATACCCTGAACTATTGGAAAATTAAATTGTTGTTTCAGGACTAAACTGTTTTGATAATCTATTATATTATCAATGGAATTAAATTATTTTGAAACATGTGTACACTTGGCAAACTGTAAACTATTTGTTATGGTCTCATGGTTATAATGGTGAACTACCATGTTTTGCGAAACTGAATTGTATTGATTATCGGGACCATATGTATATGTTAGTCCAGGGAAATTATTCCGCTGCGTGTGGTGACTCTAGCCACTGGAGAACAGATCCGGGTTGGGTTGTGATGACACTAGTGCTCAACGATTGTAAGAAAAAGACCTAGGTTGGGCTAGGTGACCTTCAATTGGATTGTCTTAGAGAAAAGGCCCGGGTTGCCACCCCGATGATGACTCTTGGTTCGATATTGGATCCAACGGCCTTATTGCCTTAAGAATTGTGTGGCATGTTACTTGTTATTCTTGGTACCCCGAAAATTATTGGTGTTCATGCCGTAATATATTTTAAGTGGAAAATGTCATTTATCATGTTCTTGAGAAACATGAATATTTTAACTGTTGAACTGTCGAACCTTCTTGTTGAAATAGATTATCTTTATGAAAAGTGTATACTAATCGAGTTTCTGTGATATATATCTTATTTTGGAATTGAACCCAATTTTCAAAACTGTATTTACTATCCATGTTGTTACTCACTGAGCTATCAGCTAACTTAGTTGTTTATCATTTCCAGGGGTTAGAAGGACTTAAAGTGGACTCATGGCGTAGTAGGGACTCAATTGCATGGACTTCTAGGACATTCATTTATTTTGTTTTAGATTGTTATGTCAAGTTTGTGCATATTTATTTTTATTTTTATTGAGGTTCATTTAGAATTATTTTGAGATATGGGTTGTTTATGTCCCTTAAATTTGGATGGTATTAATTACAATTGGTTTTGCCGTTTATACTTGTGGTATGTCACTGGTTTGAGTTTGGTTATTTATTACTAGACTATTGTATGTTCAATATGATTTTGGGTTCATGTTTAGGTTTACGTGTGCCATAGGCTAAGTCCCTGTGGGCCACGGCAGGTCATACCCGAGTTTGGGGTGTGACAATTGATTTGAAAATTAGTACCTTTTGGATATATATTTAATTTTGTTAGTTCGAGTTTCAATTTATTGAAAAATAATGCCATTATTGGCAGTGGTTTTTTAACTGATGGTTTATATAAATTTGATTTGGATCTTTTATATGAAAATAGTCTTTTAACATTGCATGATGGAATTGGCATAAAAGGAAGTATTACCAATAAGAACTCTATGTTATGGCATAGGAGATTGAGACATATTTCAATGGAAAGGATAAAAAGATTAGTGAATGATGGAGTGTTAAATACTTTTATTTTACTGATTTTGGTACTTGTGTGGATTGCATTAAGGGAAAGCAAACCAACAAGTCCACTAAATGTGTCAAAAGAAGTTCTAATATTCTTGATATCATACACACAGACCTCTGTGGACCATTTACTCCACCTTGTTTCAATGGTCAGAGATATTTTATCTCATTTATTGATGGTCATACATGATATATGTATCTCTATCTTTTATTTGATAAGGCTAAGGCACTTGATGCATTTAAAGCCTATAAAGCATAGGTAGAGAAACAAACAGAAAATAACACTACAAAAAAATTGACTTTTTGCGACGGTAAAACACTGTCGCTAATACTCCTAATGACGTCGCTAATACTTTTTGCGACGGCAAAATGACTTTTTGCGACGGCAACAGGGGGGTCACAACTGCAGGGGTTGCAAAAGAGTTTTTGCAACGGCAAGTGCCGTCGCTAATGTTTTGCGACGGCATTTTTGCCTTTTTTGCGACAGCACCGTGCAGTCGCTATAACGTTTAAAATTTCTTGACTTTTTTGCGACGGCCCTATTTTACCGTCGCTAAAAATGTTATTTGAGACGGCAAAAAATACCGTCGCTAATAGTCTTCTTTTAAAAAAAAACACTATTTTTTGCGACGGTGTGGTGCCGTCGCAAAAAGTATAAAAAAATATGAAATTTTCTATTTTTTGCGACAGTGTAATGCCGTTGCAAAAAATATTAAAAAATAATAAAATTTCTATTTTCAATAATAAAATTCCTATTTTTTGCGACAGTATAATGTCGTCGCAAAAAGTAAAACCTGTAACAAAATTAATAAAAATATTAAAATTTTCTATTTTTTCCGACGGTGGTGCCGTCTCTCACTCTCTAAGAGCTAATTATTTACATTCCATTCACAAAAACATCATAACAGAAAATAAAAATAAAAATTGATAAAACCATCAAATTCAATATTTTACAAAGAACAATAAAACTGTACATGTTCATAAAAGCATATTTAAATTATAAAATTCACCCCAATCCTAAAAAAAAATAAAATAATAAAATAAAATCTAAAATTCACCAATCAGCAATTTTGTATGATCGTAGATATTTATTCTCCACAAATTTCAGGACAGTGTCTAAATTTGGAGCGTGGAAGTTAGTTTGTCCAAGGGCAGAGTTACAGTTCAAAGAAATTCTCACATCTCCAGAGAGCGATGAAGCAATCTCAAAATTATTTGGAGAGGTTGTCCCAGAATTGCAAGCCGAAGCATCAGCTTTGTTGTCCTTATTGTCACATGGAGACACTAACTCTTTGATGGAACTATTTCCAATTGAAGGACCCTCCAGTGTACCTGGAAGAGCTAAACAAGACCAAAGCAAAAAGTCAGAAACGAATAAGTAATACTTGAATGTATAATAGGAAATACAAAATCAATAAGATGGGTACATATGGGGTAATCATTTACTTCCATATCAAACTTATGAAGCTAGTTGTTTTCTATAGCCTCAATAAAGAAAAGGATTAAGAAGAAACATATATTATTTCCTATACAAATTCCAGGGCTCAAATGAACTACAGTGGTTATTAGAATCATGAAAAACCTTTAGAATAACTCTTCTGTCATATTTCCTCAGTCAAGCTAATTACTTAAACCCTACAGATCATGGGATTTTTTTATTCTTTTCTCTTAGTAGAACAAGATCAAAAAACTATAACCGGTTACAGAAGCAAAACTCAATGGTCTGGTCTATCCTTTTTCATTATGTAGCTCATTGACTGTGGCTTTGACAGAAAAAGCATATAGAACCAAGGAAAAAATTCAGAATTCAATTTTGCACATAACATAATACATACACAGGCCAATATCCTAACACAACCAAGCACAAATTCACATAGGCAAGCGCACATGCATACATAAACCAGTAGTCCATCATATAAGATCAAATAATATGTCGGCATAAGTACCTGGCACATCATTAACAGATTTCTTTCTTTTAGGCACCACAAAATCTTCACCACGACAATCTTTATGCTTCTTTTCTCTCAGCATATGGTCAAAAGCAGCTCCATCCCTTGTCTGATTAGAAAGCAAAGCAGATGATGCCCTCTCAGAAGATGATTTTGTGAATTTGGTGGCCAAATGCGGGGAAATAGGGTCCTTCCCTTTGTTACTAACAGCTTCTGGAAGGGAATGAGAACTAGATCGAATTTTTATATCTTTGGAACACGATTGAGATGATTTCATCAGTTTTGGGACAATTGAAGTTTGGGGTTTTTCACCCTCTTCTAAACCCAACATGGTGTTCGCATTATCCATTGTAGATGAAACCTGATCTTCCTGCTGTTCCAAGTGCAATTTTTTTAGTGGAGGTTCTGGCCCATCATGCTCCATTGCACTTTTCTTCTTATCTTCCCTTCTCTAGAGAAAGGCCAAGGGAATGAAATCATTACAAAATTATAAAATTTGAGAAAATAGAAGATTGTGAAAGTAATTCAATAAATACTGCATCGACTACAAATAATAACTATGTAAATTACTGCGTCTCTTAAACGAATTGATTAATAAGAATGAAACAAACCAAGCTCAAGCACCCTATGCTGCATAACCAGATAAACAAAGAAACTATATTATCACTTGAATCATAAAAAGTTCAACAATTAATAAAAGAGTAAACCTTATCATATAACAATACAAGGGAAGCGATTTCAAGAGGTGGGATGGAACACTATATAAAGACGTCAAGCGGCAATAAGCAAAAGTTCAAGCACCAACACAACTCAAGATCAACTCGTATCATTTCAATTATCCAATTTATTTATTTTTAATTTCCATACTTATCTTTCAATTTCACTTCATGTTCAATTTCAATTGTATTTCATTACCAGTTAATGCAAGTTCCATTTTCATCATTTTCCAGCAGTTATTTCAATTCCATTTATTTTCACACAGTTACAAAATTCTAGCAGTCCTCTTCATTGAGACAAAACCCAAACCAAGTGATCCATTCTCTTAATCACACACAATCAATCTTGATTAGAAGTCATGCTTTATTCCAATTGGATTGCATTCGATCCTGGCATGCCCGGCACAAATCGCATTCGGCCCAAGTGTTTCACACATCATGCAAACAAAAGCACACAAGAACCAACATGGAAAGAACTAATAATCAAAGCAGATTAATGATTTATTGCATGAGGAATGAGATTAGACAATTTTACATAACATTGACACCTTTATAAGGGTTTGGAAGAGAAACTTACATTGACACCTTCAGGTTACTATCCAGACTATCCCGTAGAAATCAAACTGTTGCTAATATTTCCTGTCCTCTAGAAAGGAAGACATTCTTCAATTAATTAGAAGAGAATGAAGAAAACGTCTATGGTTAGCAGCTAACTCATTTTAATGTGACCTTTTCAAGTTTAATTTTCAAAGAAAGAATGCATTCCTCCTCTTACATAACTCACACAAAAGAACAATCCATGTTTTCATCAAAGTATGAATAAAGCCTAATTTTAGTCTCACAACCAGTGTTTCCCGCATGATTTTCTTCTCCACAACCACCTGTGAGGTAGATTAAAATAGCATATTTTGAAGATTAACTACAATGGTCTGAATCAGCAATATTTTGTAATTATTTTTCAAAACTCCCACCGAACTGAAATTTTCCCAAAAATAAATAAATAAAACTGTAACTACTCTTTGAGAAAGGGTTATGGCTGGAGTGGTTATACTATGTTAGGTTTACCACAGAAAGGGGGAAAAAATCCCTAATAACAGAAGCACATATTATCAGGATGGGAGTAGCTTGAGAAAAGGTAAGATTAAGCCCAGCTCAGTGTAACAGTATAATCTTGAAGCAAAATCACAGCTCCCTTATATTTGTAGGTAGAACCTGGCTCAACACAGGGCACATAGTCTCGATTTGGTGGCGGCTTCCATAGCTTGTATACATCGAAAATTCCACTTGCACCATCCAACTGTCAAGTCTAAAGGAGTGAAAACATGACTATAATATACAGGTTGAAGAAACAGATCCATACACTCAGTCTCAGATATACAGATCTAAAATAAACAGATCTATATACTCATATATATATATATATAATATACATATATGTAAACCCTAGATCCAAATCCCTAGAAAGAGAGAGAGATACCAGCGACGGAGGAGCGTCGGACCGTCGGTGAGGGAGGATCGGAGGATCGGAGGATCGCCGGTGGTGAGGAGGGAGGCGCGGCGGTGACAGATGAAAGAGAGAGCGAGAGACCAGTGGCGAGCAAGAGAGAGAGAGGAGCGCCGTGTGTGAGTGAGAGGCTCGGTGGTGACGGAGGATCGCCGGTGAGGAGGGAGGCGTGGCGGTGACCGATGAAAGAGAGAGGGAGAGCCCAATGGCGATGGCGAGCGAGAGAGAGAGAGAGAGGAACGTCGTGTGAGTGAGGCAGAGGCTGTGTGTGTTTGTGTCTCTGTGTGAAACCCTAAACAAATATATTTATTTTTATTTTCATTACAAATAAATATTTATTTTTATTTTTTTATTTAGTTAATGAATTTTTATTTTTATTTTTTCATTTAGTAAGGTTGAAAATTTATTTGTTTCATATTTATTTTAATAAATAAAAAATTATTATTTTTTTTATTTGATAGAAGTAGGGATAATATTTTCCATTAAAATAAAGTTAATTTTTTGTGGTCAATGTGGCATTTGCAGTGGTAGTAGTGGTAATAATGGAATGGCATTTGCAGTAGTGGTGAATGTGGTAGAGAAGATGGGTGGTGAGAGAGAGATGAGTAGGAGACAGATAGAGAAGAGAGATAGAGAAGAGAGATAGAGAGAGAGACAGACAGACAGACAGAGACAAAGTGATGAGCGAGAGAGAGACAAAGTGGTCGCTAAAAGTGCATTTTCTTATAGTGGAGAGCTCGGTAAATAGAGAAGAGATGAGGAAGAGAGTGAGCAAGGTGAACACAATGGGGGAGAGAGACAAGCACACAGACAGACACATAAAGAGAAAGAGAGAGAGAGAGAGAGAGAGAGAGAGAGAGAAGAGCGAGAGACAGACAAACAGACACAGAGAGAGAAAGAGAGAGAGAGAGAGAGAGAGAGAGAGAGTGATAAGTGAGAGAGTGACAAAGAGAGAAAGAGATATAGAGAGAGAGAGACAGGAAGACAGAGAGAGAAACAGATAGAGAGAGAGACATATAGAAAAATAGAGAGAAACAAGAGATGAGCGAGAGATAGACAGAGAGAGAGAGAAAGAGAGCGAAAAGAGATGATCGAGAGACAAAGAGAGCGAGAGATGAGAGAGATGAGCGAGAGAGACGAAGAAAGAGATAGAGAGAAGATAAATGAGCAAGAGAGAAGAGAGATAGAGAGATGAGAGAGATAGAGAGAAGAGAGAAGAGAGATGAGCGAGAGACAAAGAGAGAAAGAGAAAGAGAAAGAGACAAAGACAAAGACTGACAGACAGAGAAGAGTGATGAGTGAGAGAGAGAAGAGAGGTAATATTTTGTGGTAGAGAAGAGGAACCGACAGTAGTGGTGAAGGTGGTGGATAAGAGATGATGGTGGTGGTGGTGGTGGTGGTGACGAAGGAGATTAGTGGTGAAATTGTGATGACGAAAGAGATGAGAGAAGAGATAGATGAATGAGAGACACAGAGAGAGAGAGACAAATAGACAGACAGAGAGAGAAGAGTGATGATTGAGAGAGAGAAAGAAAATAGAGAGAAAAAGATGAAAAAATGGGTGAAAAGATATAGACAAAGAAAGAGACTGAGAGAGAGAAAAAAAAGAGCGAAAAGAGATAAACGAGAGAGAGACAGAAAGAGATGAGCGAGAAAGCGAGAGAGAAAAAAAGAAGAGAGAGAGAAGAGAGACAGAGAGAGAAGATAGATGAAAGAGATAGAGAGAAGAGAGATGGACGAGAGACACAGAGAAAAAGAGAGACAGACAGACAGACAGAAAATAGTGATGAGTGAGAGAGAGAGAAAGAGAAGAGAGACAGAGACACAGAGAGAAAGAGAGAGACGGACAGACAGAGAAAAGTGATGAGTGAGATAGAGATAGAGACACATAGAGAAAGGGAGAGATAAACAGACAGAGAAGAGTGATGAGTAAGAGAGGGAAATAGAAGAGAGACAGAGACAGAGATATAGGAAGATGAAAAAATTGGTGAAAAGAGAAATGTTCAAAAGAGTAAGACGACGTCGTTTATAGTGGATCGATAAATCGAGAAGGAGCTCGATAAATAGAGAAGATGAGAGTAACAGAGTGAGCAAGGCGAACATAGTGAGAGAGAAATAGACAAATAGACAAGTAGAGAGAGAGAGAGAGATAAGAGCGATGAGTGAGAGAGAGACATGGAGAGAGAGATAGACAGAAAAAGAGATCGAGAGAGAAAGATAAAAAAAGAGAGAGAAACAAGAGATGAGCGAGAGACAGACAAAAAGAGAGAAATAGAGCGAAAAGAGATGAGCGAGAGAGAAACACAGAAAAAGAGAGAGACAGAGAGAGAAGAGAAATGGGCGAGAGAGATAGAGAGAGATAGAGAGATAAGAGAGAGAGAGAGAGAAAAGAAATGAGAGAGATAGAGAGAAGAGAGATGAGCGAGAGAGACAGAGAGAGAAAACATATGAGAGAGATAGAGAGAAGAGAGATAGACGAGAGACACAGAGAGAAAATGAGAGAGAGAAACTGACAGACAGAGAAAGAAGAGTGATGAGTGAAAGAGATAAAGAGAAGAGAGAGAGAGAGATAGAGACAGAGAGACATGAAGATGAAAAAATGAATGAAAAGAGAAATGTTATATCAAAAGAGTAAGAAGACATTGTTTTTTTAAATTTTTTTTGCGACAGAAAAAAGTACTAGAATTTATTCAAACAATTTTGTGACTGTATATATCGATAAAGCTGTCTCAAAACCACAATCAATATGCTTGGTTAGAGTTTTCCAAAAACTCTTTTGAGAAAATTATACTTTCTTGTTTTCTATGTTATATTGTTTTTACTGAATTTTTTTAATATTTTAAGTACTTTTTTTTAAATTTTAGACACACCTAACATAAATACACCTAAAAATTAAAAAATTGTAAAAAAATCTTTTAAAAATTCACTAAATACCAAAAATATAATAATTCAATACATTTTTTTTTGTATTTTTTTGTATTTATTAATTTTTAAAAATATTTTTTCATAATTTTTTTTAGATACATCTAAGTAAGGTGCATCTAAAAAATATATTTAAAATTTTAAAAATATTCACTAAAAAAAAAAAAAAAAAAACACGAAAGTCACTTTTTGCGACGGCAGAAAATGCCGTCTCAAAAAAGCAGAGTATTTGCGACGGCATAATTTGCCGTCTCAAAAAAATAGAGTATTTGCGACGGCAGAAAATACTGTCGCAAATGATCTTATTTTTTGAGACGGCAAATTGTGCCGTCGCAAATGCTCTGCTTTTTTGAGACGGCAAATGGTGCCGTCGCAAATACTCTGCTTTTTTGAGATGGCATTTTCTGTCGTCGCAAAAAGTGACTTTTTGAGACGGCAAGTGTGCCGTCGCAAATAGTCTCGTCTCATATACCCACTTTTCTTGTAGTGTAACATTAAAATCATGAGATCAGATAGAGGTGGAGAATATTATGGAAGGTACACAGAATCCAAACAAATACCTAGTCCATTTGCTAGGTTCCTTAAAGAAGAAGGCATAATTACTCAATATTCAATGTTTGGTACACCACAACAAAATGGTGTAGCTGAAAGAAAGAACTGTACACTTATGGACATAGTAAGGAGCATGCTTAGTTATTCCAATGTTCCCATAAATGTGGAGTGAAGCTTTGAAAACCGTTGTATATGTCTTCAATCGGGTTGTATCTAAAGTTGTTCCTAAAACACCTTTTGAATTATGGAAAGAATGGAAACCAAGCTTAAGACATTTGCACATATGGGGTATCTAGTTGAGGTGAGGGTTTATAACTCACACTTAAAGAAATTGGACCCCAAAACAGTTAGTGGTCTTTTCATTGGTTATGATGAAAACTCCAAAGGTTTCAAATTTTATTGTCCTTCACACATATCTAAAATTGTTGAAGTTAGAAATGCAAAATTTCTTGAGGATCGTGAGTCAAGTGGGAGTGGTTTTTCTCGTGTCATAGAATTCGAGGAAATAAGGGAACCCATTGAGAAACCAATTGGGGAATTGGTTATTGTTCCAAGTGTTATTCCAGATATCATTGAAGAGCAGCCAATACAAGAACAACCACTCTATGAGGAACGAATCAATGCAGAACCTCTTATTCAAAATTTAAATGAACTAGTAGGAGTAAGGAGATCCACAAGAGAAAAGAAATCAGCAATTTTTAGCGATTACCTCGTATACCTACAAGAATCTGACTTTGATGTTGGACCTAAAGCTGATCCTAGTTCATTTTCACAAGCCATGAATGGAATCAATTCTACTTTATGGTATGATACCATGAAAGAAAAGATGAAATCCACGGCCACAAACAAAGTTTGGGATCTTGTTGAGTTACCAAAAGAAACTAAGGCCATTGGTTGTAAATGGGTTTATAAGACCAAAAGGGATTCTTCTAGTAACATTGAACGATAAAATTGACCCCCATAATGAGAAAGAAACTACCATCCCACTAGCCAACTAATTAACTTAAGAAAGAGCCCCACAATGAGAAATAAATAATTTACACCACAAAGCCCATTATAGGAGAGAAATTATCGATCTTTGCATTTATTAAGGATTGACCTACTAACCTTCTAGATAAAAGTGTACAAACGTGACCAACTTAGTTAGCCCAATTGGTTGAATTGTGATTATCAGGAGTAATAATCATGTCTTCTAGGAATTTTATATTAGCGGTACGCTCAACTAATGGCAGGGGCCTAAAAAAAATACATGGCCCTACAAATAAGGAAATGATGAAAAAATAAGAGGATATCATTGGATGGGCACATGATCATGTGGTCTTCTTGATGCATATGATAATTTTTAGATTATTATCTATACGTAATGTGTATGTGCTCAAATTTAGTAAAATTCAAGAAAAAGAAGAAAAACAATACACCAACTAGAGTTTTTTTTATATGAAATTTGAATATTAATCTTAATATATATCTAGAAAAAAATACTTTAAAAAAAATTTAAAGTTTGTGAACACAAAAATTTTATATTTGTCTAACAAGTCAAATTCTATAGACTTTTAATTCTCAAACTGTGCAAGGGCTCATTTCCCATATAAAATCATGAAAATTCATTCTGGATTGGATCCTCTCTAGTTGGGATATCTAACTGGACGGTCCAATCTTACTCACTGTAGGCCCATTTAGGACCCGTCTTAATAATCCAAACTGTTCATTTTGTAGGGCATTCTAAGAAGGTTATGCATTCTAAAAATCAAGTCGATCAGGCATTGGAACTACTTAATTGGATCACGTTTGTCTAAAAAATAACTAATTGACTACTTTCAAAATTATGTTGTTTGTTAATTATTTTTCAAACAAATATGCTCTAATCGAGCTGTACCCTATGTTCGATCGAACTAATTTTTGGTATGCACGATCTCCTTAGAGGGCCCTACAAAATAAATATTTGAATTATCAAAATAAGTCCAAAATGGGCTCATAGTGAGCCGAATTGGACCATCCAGTTACATATCTCAACTGGAAAGAATCCAATCCATATTCATGATATTGTTGGCCACTTTATTACCCCTTTTTCCAATGTGGAAACCTGGAAACTCCTCAACTGCCAACTAAGTAGACACAATGATTTCCATGGTTTACAAATATGGGAGGAAAGCATATAAATTATGATGACCAAAAGCACATTCATGTTGAATTTTTCTTTTTCACATCCTATATTTTGACAAACAAAACTTTTGATTAAATGGGCTTATAAGTGGCAATGTCACATCAATATAATTGCACATCTTAGGTCTTTAGTATAACCTTTTTATTTTAATTTTCGAAATATTGGGTAGCATATATATTTAGAGAGGAAGACAAAGGTTGGTTTGCTAGATAAAACACTATCTTATGCATCATGTTTTATCAAAAATCATTACAATTTTTTTTTTAATTTTTGTTAAAAAATAAAAATAAAAATAAAACCCACAAGAAACTCTAGTCCTATCCTTTCACATATCCACCCCATTTCAAAAAAACAAAAAAAAAAAAAAGCCATAAAATATGAAATTTTTTCTTTTTAAATTTTGTATTGGTTTTTGATGGACTTCAAAGGCAAAACGTAACATTTTGATAGTTGATAGGTCAAATTGTACGCTTTCATAGTTGAAGAGGTAGAATGATACTCCATGATAGTTTAGGTCATAAAATGATACTTTATGACCAAAGGGTCTCCGCATAATTAATCCACTACTAAAGGGTACTTTGATCATAAAATAACAAAAATCCAGTGTGTGACGTTCAATCTCATGATTTCTTCATGGATGAAAGACAAAGGGGGTATATATGATATATTTTGATATATAGTTAAGGAGGCCTAATTGTTTTTTAGTTCAGAAGGTTAAAGCGATATTGGACAACAGTTTAGGAGATTTTCGTATAAATACCTGTAACTTTTATTGAAAACTGGTAATTTCGGATTGGTCGGGTGCATGAATACCCATCTCACATATCCTTTTTGAAATTATTTTTTAAAACATTTGGTTAAGGCATAAAAATGTTTCGAAAACTCAAGGTTTAGTTGAAAAGGTTAATCTAGAGAGTCAAAGGTCCATGAGCATCACTGCATTAGAAATGTAATTGTTTCATCATTGAAAAACACTCAGAGGTGCCAAGTGTCTATAGTAATATAATACTACATATATTTACATATGTATCAGGTACTAATGTAAATTTATTATAGATCATTCTAGGGATGATAATATAATATTACATATATTTACATATGTATAGAATCATTAGCCAGGATTAATCTCTAGAATTCTATCCTGGTTGACAGTACGGAATTAGATATAATAACAAATGAAGAGTAATCCCATAACGATGGTGTGATACACAAATAAGACTTTATACGCATCACAGGTTTCGAGGTAGGCAACACTTTGGGTGAATCTGCTATTTGCTAGAACCCTGGGCTTGTTGAGTATAGGTAAAAGTTAAAAAAAAGGACTCGAGTGCAAAGAGTCCAAATGATGGAGGGTTTTTCTTTTCAGTCCCAAGCTTGGAATAGCATCGCTTTATTTATAGGGCAACTTGACGTTCACATCTGTTGGAGGTATGTGCCAAGGCAATTGTTGGTTAAATCCTTATCATTCTAGATTTGTTTTATAAATGGAATTCTTTAACCAGCTCGGGAACCTCTATCATGGATGCCTTGGTTTTTTGCTTCTTCAATACTTTGATGGTTAACTATTTCATGTAAATTGGGATTTTAATACTATAGAAACTCGATTTTGACTGACCATAAGATTTTGGCATCTCGGGAGCTTCCCAGTGATGAAATCCAGTGTGATAGTACTCTTGAACAACTAATGGGCTTTGATAGGTGCCTAAATGTACACATTTAGGCCCCTTAAAATACAGTCTTTCAATTATTGTTACTTGACGGTTTTAATGAGTTTGTATATGAGATAACCCTGTTCCGTATTATGCTAATTAATCTTAATTATGATTGTGATTATGTGTTTAATATGATTTTGGGTGCCATTTATATGATTATATGTGGTTTTGAATTTCTATCTGTTCACCGTAGGAAAATTTGTTCAACTTTCTGTTATGAATTGGAAATTGAAGGCCTTATCGGTCACAGAAACCGAAATTGACTACGCCATGGTAATTGGCGTAATTTTTAGAGCCTATGGTGAAATTTAATTGAAAATTTATTCGGATCAAAATAATTAGATTCAGAACGATTAATTAAGCACCATTACTTAGCCTTAATCAAATTTGATTGGGCAACCTTATATAAAGGCTTATATAGCCTCATGTTATTCCTTATGAGCTCATTTCTCCCAAATTGGCTGAGATTACACTCTAGAAAGAGAGAGAGAGAGAGAGAGAGAGAGAGAGAGAGAGAGGCCGGTTTAGAGAAGGAGACAAGGCATCCTTGTAGATTTTGCAAGGGGATTCAAGGTTTGGAAGCTAAACTCAAGAACTAGCTAGGAATTGAAAGATTTGAGCCTCTAGGTGAGTAATTGAGCATGAAATTTATGAGTTTGAGTTTGTAATTTTGTGAGTTCAAAAGTAAATGGTAATCAAGAGCATGAATTGAATTGATCATGATGAGATTGAAGCCTATGTACATATGCATGTTTAGAATTGCCATGAATTTGCATAATCTAACATGTAGCATATTTAATTATGAAAAATAGAGTGTTGAATCATACATGCAAGCATGGTTTTGTTGAGCTTCATGAGTACAAACATCACTTGTGCCATTTGAAATGGTATTGAAGTCTATAGTACATATGCATGTATAATTCATGGAGTTTGGTTATATGTATATTGAAGTTTAATGATGAAGCTATGTGTTTTGTTGAGATGAATTGAGAATTGGATCATGATTTTTAACAATTTGCCTCATATTGCTTGAATACTTATGATATATAATGTGTTTCCACATTTTTTAACAAAGAACATGAGTTTTGGGCCTTTGAATGTCGAGTTTGAACTTCAAGAACAATTCTAGAAATTCCAGAATTTGGCATGTCCGCTCGAGCGGGGAAGGTTCCGCTCGAGCGTGAAATGTTATTTCTCAGAACTTTTGCAGACATTGATGTCCGCTTGAGCGGAGAGAGTCACACTCGAGTGTCAATCACATGTTTCGACTCTCAGCTCGAGCGTCCGAAGTCACGCTCGAGCGTAAATATGAGGTGACCAGTACTTTTATAGACCAAGAGGGTCCGCTCGAGCGGTAGAAGCTGCGTTCGAGCGGGGATCCCTGCTTCAGAAATTTTGAAAAGATTGTTTTGTGTTTCATTTTCCGTTCTCATTCATTTCTCAGCACTCTGAGGCCCTGTTTGTTTTCAGAGGTAGAATGGAGGGGATTAATAGTGAGGGGATTGATAGTGAAGGGATTAAGTAAAATTGTGTTTGTTTTGATGATAGTTGTTAGTGTAGGAATTATTAAATTATTTTTATATAAAATAATAAAACAAATAAAAAAATATAAAAAATTAAACATTAATATTTAAAAAAAATTCCCAATATATAAAAAATAAAAATAAATAAAAAAATTTCTAATCCCTTCACTATTTTTCTAATACCATATCCAACCTCCTCTATCTCAATCCCCCTTCCAACCTCCATCTATATCACCTCATCCATCCTAATCCCTCCCCAACTCTACAAAAAAACATAACACTAAATAACCTACCTCCATCCTAATCCCCTTCCATCTATTTAACCCCAAACAAACGGGGCCTTAGGCATGCATTGAGCTTTGTGAATGGATTGAGAAGATATGAAAGAGGCCTAAGAAGAATATATGAATTTAGAACGGATTGAATTGCTTGTGACCCATTATGTCTATGAAATGTGTAGGGTCAAGCACAAGGGCAAATCATCCAGCGGATCACTGTGAGTAATATCTTGATAAAGATATTCTAAAGTATGCTATTTGTTCAATTACTCACTCCTATTTGAGTTTCATAAGTCTATTAATTTGAACGATGAACAAATATTCGTTATGCGAAATGATTGGGCCAAGGGCTGTTTGATATGAATGATTAAGCCAAAGGCCGTTAGATACGAATGATTGGGCCAAAGGCCGTTGGACATGAATGATTGGGCCAAAGGCCGTTGGATATGAATGAATGGGCCAAAGGCCGTTTGAGACGAACGAATTGGGCCCGAGGCTGTTTGATATGTCTGGATTTGTAGTCGTTGATACACTAGATAGAAACATGAACTGGGCCTAAGGCCGTCTGATGCAATTATTTCAAATTTCGTTCATATATCTTCTTTATTTGATATTATTCACTGGGCTTTCGCTCACTCTCATTCATGTGTCTGTAAGTGAGCCAAGAGATGTCCAAACCCAGCCCCAGTGAAGTATGAGAGAAACAGTCAAAGTTTGAGGAGTCAGCCCATACGTCTTACGCATGAGACTTGTTTTCGCCTTTTGTTCTTTTGTTATATTTTTGTTATATTGGCGAAAACTTTGGATCACCTTTGTATATAAGCTTTTAGTTTGGCCGACCATAACTTGAATGATCCTGATGTGTAAAGCTTATATGTTAACTTCCTTTGGTGTGAGTTATTAATGAATATATGTGAAATGTTATGATGTGCCATGTAAGCACAGCTCTATGGACAAAAGTTTTAAGTTTGCTTCCGTATTGGCCCCTTAACTCTATTAAAATATATGCAATCTAGTTTGAGGCCGTAGGTAATCTCATGATTACTGGCCGGTTATGTCCTTAACTCATAGGGGCGGGTTCGAGTCATGACAATATATGTCTAGGTCATTCATGCGAGATGAAATTGGCCTTAATTTGAAGTATTTAAAACTCGAGAGACAAGGTTCAACCCAAGTTCCCAACACATGAGATTTGAAAAAAGAAGAGCTAGAATTGTTGCGATCCCACTACAGAAGTCACTCTGCACGACCTTCAGTATTTTGGATGTATCTCTCTCATCCAATACTGGATTGAAGTGATTCAAGAGGAATTCGAAAAAAAATTAGAAATGGTTTTTGGAAAAATCTGGAAAAACAGAATTTTTTCTAAACTTTGGTCTAATCTTTAGGTAGGACCCGTGTGCCAAATTTGGCGGGTCTAAGTGGTAACGCATTCTATGCCGCTTTGTGATTCACGTGGTATATTTGGTTACTCAAAACCGTTATCGGGTGAATGGAAAATTGAAGCGAAAGTGAGCTCTATGGAAATGGAGTTTTTGTGAAAATTTCTTAAAGGTATGGTTTAAGGCTTGTCCCATATTGGTTTGGTGTGAAGAATTTTGTGGGTTTATAAGGC
This sequence comes from Camellia japonica, assembly GCA_030407325.1. Lineage (NCBI taxonomy): Eukaryota > Viridiplantae > Streptophyta > Magnoliopsida > Ericales > Theaceae > Camellia > Camellia japonica. The sequence continues at coordinate 122,103,969 of JAPPVO010000031.1, forward strand.
ATGGGATCGGAACTTAGCGAGAGCTCCAAGGGGCACCCCAAGTTTGTAGAATGGAGAGGTTATAGGCAAATTAGGATAGACCCATTGGACCCAAAAATAACCACACGCGCGCGCACATCACCGCCACCGTCCGTCCGATCTGGCGGGTTGGCCTGGGCTTGGGTGCGGGTGCGTGGTGTGAGGTTGGGTTGGGCTTGTTCGGCCCAATACCTATCTTTTGGGCCAAAAACATTTGAATTTAATTTTATTTTTGGTAAAATAAAATCTGTTTGAATTCAAATCTGTTTGCACCTCTTTAAATTCTGTACAGTTTAAATACAAATCTGTCCAGTGTATAGTCTCATATCTGTCCAACGGGTTCAAATCTGTTCAAACCCAAAATAGTTTATCTATTTGAAATTCAAACCAGATCTGTCCGAACAGGTATCATACTGGTTCATTCAAATCTGTACAACCACCACTCCATCTATAAATAGGCAGCCCTCATTTGATGTTTTCACTCCAATTTTCATTATTGTCTATTGTAATTTATCTCTGGATTTTGCTGCATTAATTCCATTATTTTTCTGTGAGAAAGAGTGTATACACTAAGAGTGTTTGTTGTACGAAAAATTTGTAGTGCTGTAATTTTTCGTTGATTAATCATTTTATCCTAGGAGATAGACGTCCACATTCTAAAGTACCGTGGAGATAATGAATCTATCTTAAGGACACAGTGTTAAACATTGGACTTGATCAAAAGTTTGTTCAAGAAATTAATCAAATAAGTTGTTAATTTATTCTCTGTTTTATTATTATTTATTTAAATCAGATTTTGATTTTCTTTTTGTAACAAAATAAAAATTTGTTTTCATTTATTTATTTTTATTTATTGGTTTGATTTTTGTAATCAAACAATCTCTCTCATTTCCTATATTTCTTTTGCATTCTGTTTGTTGTTTAGTACACAAATAGAATTTATTTATTTAAATACAGTGAAGATTGTCCAACAATTTTAAGATAGACTAGTTTTTGGTGTCTTTACTGTATTTATTTTTCTGTGCTGTCACAAAGTGATAGCCTGGTTGGAAATATAAATAGTAGTAATATACTGTTTGATAAATAGTAGTAATATACTATTTATTTTTTTTGACAACTAGTAGTAATATACTGGTATCATTAACAATTGTAGAATATTAATTTGTGTTACAAAAAATTATTGTGGTGCTTTATTTTTCTAGTTTTAGTAACAAGAAAAGTAAAATTATTTTGTGTTATAATTTATTTTCTGGTTTTAGTAACTAGAAAATTAATTTGTATTTTGGTTTTTTCTGATTTTTGTAATCAGATATTATGGCTACTGAAAGTAGCACTCCAAATCCGATCGTTACAACGACTCCGGTCCCTATCCAAAACCATGTTCAAGTTCCGATAAATCAAGGAGAAAAATCGAAAAAATTTAATGGCACTGAGTTTAAGAGATGGCAGCAGAAAATGTTGTTCTATCTTACAACTCTAAATTTGACCCGGTTTCTCCGTGAAGAGCCTCTAACAGTTAAAGAGGGTGAAAGGGATTGGCAAGTTGCTGCCGCTGTAGATGCTCGGAAACATTCAGATTTTCTGTGCAGAAACTACATCCTCATTGGCCTTGACAACATGCTGTATAATGTTTACAGCCCTCTGAAAACAGCAAAAGAATTATGGGATTCTTTGGAGAAAAAGTACAAGACAGAGAATGTCAGCACAAAGAAATTTGTTGTCGGTAAATTTCTGGACTTCGTTATGATAGACTCCCAAACGGTAATTTCTCAAGTTCAAAATTTCCAGTTAATTTTGCATGATATTCATTCTAAAGGTATGTCTCTAAACGAATCTTTCCAAGTCGTTGCTTTAGTGGAACAGTTACCACCGGCTTGGAAAGATTTCAAAAATTATTTAAAACATAAACGCAAGAAGATGACCATAGATGAATTGATTGTAAGATTGAGAATTGAGGAAAATAATCGAAAGGCTGAAAAGAGAAATAGCAAAAATCCCATTGAGTCTAAGGCTAATGTGGTTGAACAAGTGCACAAATCACATAACAAAAAGAGGAAGTTTACTGGAGATGGTCCTAAACAAGGCGATAACAATGGCAATAAAAAGTTCAAAGGTAAATGCTATAACTGTGGCAAGACCGGACATCGAGTTTCTGATTGCTGCCTCCCTAAGAAGGATCGCAGAAGTACAAGCAAGAAAACCACCAATCAAGCCAATGTGACATAATTAGATTACATCTCTGACAAGGTGAATGACATCAACCTCTCTACTGTGGTGTCTGAGACTAATTTGGTTGGAAATCCCACAGAATAGTGGGTTAACACTGGGGCAACTCGTCATATTTGTGCAGACAAGAAGATGTTTACTACCTACAATGAGGCTGCAAATGGTGAACAACTTTTTATGGGAAATTATTCTACTTCTACTGTGGCTGGACAAGGAAAAGTGATCTTGAAGATGACATCAGAGAAAGAACTTACTCTCAACAACGTATTGCATGTACTTGACATCTGGAAGAATTTGGTTTCTGGTTCTTTGTTAAGTAAAAATGGTTTTAGGCTTGCTTTTTAGTCTAATAAATTTATATTAACAAAGAGTGGTATGTATGTTGATAAGGGATACATGAGTGATGGTCTCTTCAAATTGAATGTAATGACTGTTATACCAAAAGTTGCTATTAATAAGAATAACACATCTTTTACTTATATTCTTGAGTCGAATTTATGACATAGTAGATTAGGACATGTGAATTTTGATACTTTACGTAGATTAATTGGTTTTGATTATATACCAAAGTTTGAAATTGATCCTAATCACAAATGTGAGATTTGTGTAGAAGCGAAACTAACTAAGGCTCAATTTAAATCAATTGAAAGAAAAACCGAACCTCTAGAATTAATTCATACTGATGTATGTGATCTTAAATTTGTTCAAACTAGAGGAGGTAAGAAGTATTTCATAACATTTATTGATGATTGCACAAGATATTGTTATGTATACTTACTTAGAAGTAAAGATGAAGCTTTAGAAATGTTTAAACTCTACAAAACTGAAGTTGAAAATCAACTTAGTAAAACCATTAAAATGGTTAGAAGTGATAGGGGTGGTGAATATGATGCACCTTTAAATGAATTTTGTGCACAACATGGCATTATTCACCAAACTACAGCACCTTATTCTCCACAGCAAAATGGAATTGCTGAAAGGAAGAATAGAACCCTAAAAGAAATAATGAATGTCATGTTACTAAGTTCAGGCTTACCACAGAACTTGTGGGGGGAAGCAATATTGTCTGCTAATTATGTACTTAACAGAATACCCCACAAGAAAACCAACAGCACTTCTTATGAATTATAGAAAGGTCGACCACCTTTCTATAAATACTTAAAAGTGTGGAGGTGTTTGGCAAAAGTAGAAGTTCCTATTTCGAAAAAAAACAAAGATAGGACCAAAAACAGTAGATTGTGTGTTTATTGGTTATGCTCAGAATAGTAGTGCATATCGATTTCTGACTTATAAATCAGAAATACTTGATATAAATATGAACGCTATTATAGAGTCAAGGAATACTGTGTTTTTTGAACATGTCTTTCCTTACAAGAAAGGACAGGAATTAAGTTCACAGAAAATAACTTATGATTGTACACAAAGTCAAGAGACTAATGACAATCAAACACAAGAGACTAGTAATGGTCTCGACCAATAGGATTTAACTGATGATGAACCAAGAAGAAGTAAGAGAGCGAGAACATCAAAATCCTTTGGTCCAGATTTTCTAACATACATGTTAGAAAATGAACCTCAAAACTTTAAGGAAGCAATGATAGGTCCTGAAGCACCTTTGTGGAAAGAGACTATTAATAATGAAATTGAATCCATTATGCAAAATCATACTTGGTAATTGGTGGATCTTCCACCTAGTTCTAAACCTCTTGGATATAAGAGGATATTCAAGAGAAAAATGAAAGAAGATGGTTCAATAGACAAGTATAAAGTAAGACTTGTAGTAAAATGTTATAGACAAAAGGAAGGTCTGGACTATTTTGACACATATTCTCATGTGACAAGAATAACATCCATCTTCATGCTTATTTCCATTGCAGCGTTGTATAATTTAGAGATACATCAAATGGATGTTAAGACAGCTTTCTTAAACAGTGATCTAAATGAAGAGATCTATATGGAGCAACCCTAAGGGTTTGTAGTGCCGGGGCAAGAAAAAAAAGTTTATCGGCTTGTAAAATCTCTTTATGGATAAAAACAAGCACCTAAGCAATGGCATGAAAAATTTGATCATGCTATGCTTACTAATGGGTTTAAGAAAAATGAATGTGACAAGTGTGTCTATGTTAAAAACACTGACCAAGGATATGTCATAGTTTGTCTTTATGTGGATGATATGCTTATTATTGGAAGCAATCAAAACATGATCAAATCAACTAAGCAAATGCTGAACAAAAGATTTGATATGAAAGATATGGGGGTCACAGATGTTATATTAGGAATGAATATTAATAAAACATCTTACAGATATGCATTATCTCAATCACATTATATTGAGAAAATTCTTGATAAATTTATCAAGGATGATATGAATGTAACTAGAACATCTATAGACATCAGTCTTTATTTATCAAAAAATAAAGGTGATGCGGTGTCTCAGTTAAAGTACTCCCAAATCATTGGAAGCCTAATGTATCTAATGAATTGTACTCGTCCTGACATAGCTTATGCAGTCAATAAATTGAGTAGGTACACTAGTAACCCCAGAGAAGACCATTGGAAAGCGATCATTCGGGTTCTTAGATATGTAAGATTTACCTGTGATCATGGTTTGAACTTTACTCGATATCTAGCAGTACTCAAAGGTTATTGTGGTGCCAATTGGATATCGGATACTAAAGATTCAAAATCCACTAGGGGATATGTCTTTACTCTGCGAGGCGTTGCTGTTTCTTGGAAATCCACGAAACAAACATGCATCGCACGATCCACAATAGAATCAGAGTTCATTGCTTTAGACAAAGCAAGAGAAGAAACAGAATGGCTTCGTCACTTCTTAAAAGACATTCCAATGTAGCCTAAACCTGTGCCAGGTATTTGCATTCATTTTGATAGTCAACCTGCAATAGGCAGGGCATAGAATCATATGTATAATGGTAAGTCACGACATATTCGTCGTCGACATAATACCGTAAGGCAATTGCTTTCAAATGGAATAATCTCAATAGATTATACAAAATCTAAAGAGAATATTGCGGATCTGTTAACAAAAGGTTTGACTAAAAAGCAAGTGTATAGTTCATCGAAGAGGGTGGGATTAAAGCCTATTACATAAGAGTCATCATAATGGTAACCCTACTTATATAATTGGAGATCCCAAGAACTAAATTCAAAGGGACAACTAAGTTATATGTGGCTCACCAGAAATCACTAAGGGTTTTAAAATTCCCTACCCATTCCTATGGTGAGAGTGATATCTGCAACATATGTTGTTTGCAGGGGTCTAAGGATAAGCTTAACTTTTAATGATTACTTATATCTTGATTTAGGCATAAAATCAAGACGAGTATAAGAGATACTCACAATAAGAATCACTATTATGAGTGTCGAACTTGGGCCGGTTCTATGAGAATAAAGAGGCTAAATTCTCTAGAAGCACTCATGAAAACCAGGAGCGTTCAAGGCCAAAATGAACACAACCGTGAGAACCACGATGTGTCAGAAAATATTTTGTGTGAAATCTATTGTCTTGGCTTACACAAACAGCTAAACAATTCAAGATATCGCGTCCATTGGTTAGCTAGTAAGTCCAATAGGTTATCACTAGGGAAGGTTCAAAACCGAAAGCTACCTATCCGGATGCAATATATTTTCGATTTATACTCTTTCGACAAATTCTGCATATTGTGGCATTTCCGTTGTCATCAAATTCCATTCACGTGGGGGATTGTTAGAATGGGTTTTGGAAAAATCTGGAAAAATATAATTTTTTCTAAACTTTGGTCTAATCTTTAGGTGGGACTCGTGTGCCAAATTTGGCGGGTCTAAGTGGTAACGTGTTCTATGTCGCGCTGTGATTCACGTGATATATTTGGTTGCTCAAAACCATTATTGGGTGAATGGGAAATTGAAGCCAAAGTGAGCTCTATAGAAATGGAGTTTTGGTGGAAATTTCTTAAAGGTATGGTTTAAGGCTTGTCCCAAATTGGTTTGGTGGGAAGAATTTTGTGGGTTTATGAGGCATGGGATTGTAACTTGAGGAGGGCCCCAAGAGGCACCCCAAGTTTGTAGAAGAGAGAGGTTATGGGCAAATTGGGCTAGACCCATTGGACCCAAAAATAACCACACGCGCGCGCGTCACCACCATCGTCCGTCCGGTCCGGCGGGTTGGCCTGGGCTTGGGTGCGGGTGCGTGGTGTGAGGTTGGGTTGGGCTTGTTCGGCCCAATACCTATCTTTTGGGCCAAAAAATTTGAATTTAATTTTATTTTTGGTAAAATAAAATCTGTTTGAATTCAAATCTATTTGCACCTCTTCAAATTCTGTACAATTTAATTTAAATCTGTCTAGTTCATATTCTATACAGTTTAAATACAAATTTGTCCAGTGTACAGTCTCATATCTGTCCAACGGGTTCAAATCTGTTCAAACCCAAAACAGTTTATCTGTTTGAAATTCAAACTAGATCTGTCCGAACAGGTATCATACCTGTTCATTCAAATCTGTACAGCCATCACTCCATCTATAAATAGGCAGCCCTCATTTGATGTTTTCACTTCAATTTTCGTTCTTGTCTGCTGCAATTCATCTCTGCATCTTGCTGCATTAATTCCATTATTTTTCTGTGAGAAAAAGTGTATACACTAACTGTGTTCGTTGTACAAAAAAATTGTAGTGCTACAATTTTTTGTTGATTGATCATTTTATCCTGGGAGATAGACGTCTACATTCTGAAAGCATCGTGGAGAGGACGAATCTATCTTAAGAACACAGTGTTAAACAATGGACTTGATCAAAAGTTTTTTCAAGAAATTTATCAAGTAAGTTGTTAATTTATTTTCTGTTTTATTATTATTTATTTTATTCAGATTTTGATTTTGTTTTTGTAACAAAATAAAAATCTGTTTTTATTTATTTATTTTTATTTATTGGTTTGATTTTTGTAATCAAACAATCACTCTCATTTCCTATATTTCTTTTGTATTCTGTTTGTTGTTTAGTACACAAAGAGAATTTATTTATTTAAATACAGTGAAGATTGTCCGACAAAAATAACTAAAATGGATACGATTTTGTGTAAAGTAGAAATTAAATTCTAACTTTTAATAGGTCAAAACATACTAACAAGATGAGCCTAAAAATTTGGGAATAATCACAACCAATATTTCCTTTCATTTTAGAAAATTCTAACCTCTTGGTTATTACTTAGAATGATTCTAATGTCTACAAATATCAAACCTTATTCGTTATTAGGGTTGTTCGTGATTTTAGAGAGAGAAGGCGGAGGCTACGAAGACATGTACGACTAAAGAGCTCTCCTCCTAGGGTTTGGATGAAACTCTATATTTTGTTTGAATTTTTTATTATTGATTCAACAATTGTATAAGATTAAATTTTCCTATTATTAATTTGTTTTGAATTTTTCTACCCAGCACATGTTCTTAATTTCTGTCCCACTTGGTTCCTCCTCTTTAGGATGTTGGTTATGAATCCCCAAGACTAGGTCTTGAAAGTAACTGCCTTCTGATCTGAGCGATTGTGTGGAAAGGCTAGGCCTTGGATGAATGACAAGTGTCCACCATTGGTCAAAGTGGTTGCATTAATGTAGCAGTGGTTTTAAAATTTGAATTGTAATTGTTGATGCCTTAACTAGTAGAGCACCTTAACCTTTGGATACTTGCCACATGTCCCACTAACTGCTCCATTAAAAAAATGCATTTGTTTATGTAATTATCATAACTAATATATCTATATATATAAGAACCGCTTAGTTGTTTGAGGTTCGTATTTTCTTTCCGATTTTGCCCTTTCATTTTGAATAATTTACTAATAGTGGCCTATATGTTGAGTGAAGGTTTTTTCGTAATTACACAAACATTCTTGGTCAATTATGCAACAGATTTTTTCATAATTACGCAAACATTCTTAGTCAATTATGAAATAGGTTTTTTCGTAATTACACAAACATTCTTAGTCAATTATGAAATATAAATTTTTCATTTTTTAACAAATTACAAATACACCCATAAAGTTTATTTAAAATATGAATTGATCCTATAATATTTGAAATTAAAACTATCATTCGTTATAAATATTAATTTAACACAATACTTGGGGGGGGGGGGAAACTATTCTCATATGCAATAATAAATTATCAAAATTATTTATTGAAAAAAAATTCTCATATTATTAAAAACTGTTAATTGACTTAATAATTTATTATTAACAAAATGGTTAACTAAAAAATATTTTTAATATCATTTAAAATTATGAATTTACTTAACGATTTATTTATTACTAAAATTATTAGTCATTTGTTATGCGAGTATAATTTATGTATTCATAAAATTAGTCATATATATATTTTTTTCTTCTACTTTTTATTAGTTTAATGAATTATCTTAGTTGTTTTTTTTAGATGGGAGAATTATGTTAGTATTTTTTTTTATATCTATTGAGAAAAGTTACACACCATAAATTTTGTTTTATTTTATAAATTCGAAAGAAATATTAAAGGCTCATAAATTCACCCAAAATTATATGGTAATAGAATTGGAGTCTACATCATTAGGTACTTAACAAATAAAAAATGATACATATCATACCACATAATTTTATCATATATCTAACGATTTATTATATTCAATTTTATAAAATAATATTCTAATTTTAAATTTTTTTTTATCAAAATAGAAAACTTAAACATACTGTAATAATAACCCTTGCCTTGCACGGGCCTTTTTCAACTAGTATATATATATATATATATATATTGCACGGTTTATCACTCTCTATTCCAAGGGATTTGCATCAATCATGGATTTGACCTATGATTTTCTTGATCATGTGGCCCCAAGAACCATCAAATGTCATCCTTGGACTTACAAAAGCCACCAACTTTGAGTCACCACTTGGATACGTGGCAATCCCTCATTGGGTTGTCATGTTTGGTAAAAACATAGTCCCCTTCAAGCCTTTTCTTGAACAAAGAGTTTGGCTTGAATCTAGGCACCATCATTATCTTCTCAGTTGTTTTTCTTCTCTCTCCTGGCCAAGCTATCTTCTTCAATTAGGACTCCTTAATGATGAGGGAATCTTCCTTTTTTTGAAATTCATATCCCTCAAAAACCAACCCAAGGTAGACCTTATAAAATCCAAGCCTCAGATTCATTTCTCCACTTTGCATTCTCTTACTTCTCTATCTACTTCTTGAAATTTCAACAACTTAGCTCTCATGACAACCAAACGTTTCACTATTGTCCTAAACAATCCAAGAGTGTGGGGAACATTGTTAACAAACTGATCTTTGAGCATAAACCTCATTCTTTTTTGGACCACTTAATTTCAGTGCCTTCCTTGCTTGCATTCTCCTTTCAGTGTTGATACGGCCTTGGACCTGTATTCTAGAATCAGTACCAGTGGCATGCCCGGGGTGTAACCGCGCGTGTTAATAGTTCAAACCCTCAATTATCTTCGATCTAGACTTATGAATGCAATGTGAAACGTAGATGAGAGTACAGATTTGGAAACTTTTATAGAAAATCCATTTTTATTACAAAGACATTTGTCAGAAATGGACTGCATCATCAGATCTCAAAGTCGCCACCTAATATTCTGAAAAAATTAGGAAACCCATGACTCGGAACCTTAGGTATGAATGAGAAAGATCATTAATTGAGCACTCTCATTCACCCGATCAAAAGATCAGTCTCTACTAAGCCATGATATGGATTTTATTGACTTTATATGTTCATATTACGATTTATTAATAAATCCTAAAATTTACTATGTGAAGCAAACAAATATAGACTATGTCATTTATTTTGGAACCAGTTGATTTCATATATTTCAAAAATATTTTGAATAGTGCAATCATGAAAATTAATTTTATTCCAAATTAAATAACACAACCTTCACCCACTAGTATACATAGAGTTATATCAAATAAGCAAACAATTGCATAGTAGGGTGCTAAACATAGTAAGAAAAATACACAAGCAGGATGCTAAAGCACAAAAACTTACATATTTACTGATGTCTTGCAAATAGACACAAAAGCGAAATTAGTAAACATAATAATATATGGCATTTGATCCTATATACAAGATCCTAATACAATTCACTCATGAAATGCAAACTAAAGATCCGACTTCTAAAATATATGGCATTTGAACCATCTCAAGAATATCAGGTAGCGCACAAAATAACATAATAATCAATTAAACTCACTGATACAATTTTAGCCGGATCTTAAGACATGAAACATGGATGCAAAGTATGGATATGATGACAAGCATATATACTACATATTTATAGGTTATGGAAAGCAAATGAAAGAGCGAGATAGAAAGAAACGGGGATGGGAATTATTACCTCACTTTCTTTTGATCAAGGCTCAAGAATATTGCTATCACAGAATTAATGGGCTTGGTTTGATATATTCGAAGATGGTATATCAGTGTATCTATAAGCATATAGCTCAATGTTCAAGACTTTTCTCTTTCTCTCTCTAACTCTCAATTCACTCTCTCAATTCAATTCTATTCTCTTCTCCCCTCACTTTGATCCTCTATATAAATAATGAATAGAATGCAAAGTCAAGGAGGCAGGAGACAAGGATGATGGAATGATAAGGGTGGTTACCTTGGATGCTCATTTTGGGGTAGAAGACAATCCCCCTTTTGACAATGGAGGCCAAAGGAGGATAATGGAGGGGGCCTAGATATATCTTGTGCATGAATGTATCATCAAAAGATCTGAAATGGCATGACCCAAACGCTTTCATCAAGAATTCTGCTGAAACTGCCCTACTCCTGGGCAAGTTAGCCGGTCAGCTAATTTACTGGCTGGCTGACAAAAAACTTGGCTTAGCCAGCCAAAATCTTAGCTAGTGGCCAATTTCTTGGCCGGCCAGCCAAAATATTTGCCGTGGCCGATTGTTTTGCATGAAACAGGATTTTTAGTCAAAATTCTCATCCTTTCCTCCTGTTTGCACACTATTCTTTCTCAAATTCCTAAGAAAAAGTTTCATTTTGAAGTTTAAAAGTGAGCCTCGGAACACTACGAAAATATTCGGAACAAAGCGCGAAAAGAAAGTTTTGAACATGATTTGAACACTTGGCCACAACAGGCTTTGGTTTGGAAGTGAAGCACAAATTCCATCTTTCTTACTAAGAATTTTATGAGAAACACATTGTTATTTTCATCATCAGGTAATCAAAAGAAAGCGCCCAAGTCTTAGGACCAGTCAAAATGGGGTGTCTACAGTTGCCCCTATTTGACAGAACTCAAAGTCATTTCATGACATGAGTGAATGTCCAAACCCGAAGACGACCCTTTTTGACAAGGTCATAAGACCCGGGCAAACAAACAAAATGTGAATGCAAGTGGTTAAACCCGATGGTTGCTTGCGTATCCTTTTGCAAAGAATCAAACTAGCGTAATTTAGGGATAGAATGCAAATAATATGCTTTAAATATAATTGAAAGTTGGATTTACACGCTTCATGAAGCTTTTTTTTTTTTTTTTGAAAATTCACGAATCTATAATGCAATGCAATAGGTAATATGAAGCATAACAAGTAGGGGTGTAATATGAAGCATAACAAGCAGGGTCGAGGGGTAGCGCCCCCGAAGCTGAAATGTGAAATGCATTCGAAGTTGCTTGTCCACTCGTGCGGCCATTTATGTGCTCGAATGGAGAATGTTTGGTTTCAGAAGTTTGACATATCTGCAAAAGTATTGGATTAGTGTATTTGACGCTCGAGTGGACCCTGTTATATCAGTTCATTAATCTGATATTTCAGGTCACTTTTTCAATCCTCTCTCTCTCTCTCTCTAAAACTCTCCAGAATTCCAGATCGGGAGCTTATCTCTCTAGAAGTCATCTTCTCTCTTTTATTTCTCCAAATCCACCGGGATTTAGACTTAAGTTCTTCACCAAAGTTGGTTATCATCTCGAGGGCTTCGTTGTGTGTGATAAAGATCGAGTTTCGAGACTGTTGATTTTGGGGGTTTCATCTCATTTCTTCTTCAAAACTTGAGGTAGGGATTTTCTTAGAGTTATATATATATTTTTGCAAGATCTAGATGATTTTCGAAATCATCATTCGATAGCTTTGAAAATTGATTGTTGATTCAAGAAGTTGAGCGATTTTGAAAGTGGGTTTGTCTCTTGTTATTTTAAAATGATCTTATGGGTTTTGATTTTCATTGATTGAAGAAAATATGATTTTGGAAAGTTTTCTTTCAAAAGATTTGAGTTGTATAGTTTTGGTGAAAAAACCTAGAAGTTGGGGATTTTTTTTTAAAAGAGACTAAAAATCCATGAATGATGTTGTTATATTTATTTTGTGTGTCAAAATAAATGGGTGTTTGGAAAAATTCTTATTTATATTTATATAAATGATGAATTCCAGGGGATATAAGAATTGTTGTTCATTTTGGAAATTATTGTTCAAAACGTTGAAACAGTCTTGAAATGACTAATTGCTGAGGATACTTGAGAAGAGGGAATTATGTTATTCCTTGGATGATGAATTGGAATAAAAGTATTTATATTCATCTTGTGTTATTGGCATATCAATTCATTTGATTACATTAAACTTTGAAAGTTGATTTGAAAACTTGTATTGAGAAAAGAATGTTGAGAAATAAGTTTTCATGAATTGGTTTTGGGGTAAATATGATGGTAAGTCTTGACAGGTGGTGTAGATGAAATTGAATAGGTGTCGAGCCTTCCAGTTAATACTGGTAAAAATGACAAATTATAGGTGTCGAGCCTTCCAATCAATGCTGGTAAAAATGACAAATTGGTAGTACTTGTATAGTCTACTTGCAGACACCGACCTAGGGATTACCAGAGTCGTATTTACCGCCCTTGAAATAAATTGTTAAGTTTTGAACAATTGAAATTGCATGATATCATTGAGCATGATGGTTTTCAAAAGATGAAAATGTGATTTATCTTCAAAAAGGGCATAGCATGGCATGTGCATTTCATCTCTTGAGACTTGTATAAAATGTACATACTTTGTTAAGAATTTCCTACTGGGCTTTATGCTCACCCTACGGGATTTTTGTGCAGGAAAAGATATGGTGATCCCATCTAACTAGGGACGTGGAAGTATGTGTGTTGGGAGTACAATGCTCTCATTTGCTGTGACTCTATGTGTAAGCCAAGGGCTGTGTTTGTGTGAATTTGAATAACCGTTTTGTGTAACCAGCCTGAAGCCTTGGAAACTTGTAAACCCTTGGGGGTATTTATTTGTTTATTTACTTGTTGTTGGATTAATGTATTGTTGCATGAAGAACTATTGTATCATGTAATGTAAGTTTGGAGATTTATATTTGGTTTTCCTTGAAAGAGCCATGATTGTTGTCTTATTATTTGGGCTAGAAATTTGGGGCGTTGCACCCGGGCCCGGCCCATGTTGGGCCTCTCGGCTTCCGCCAAAATTCGGGTCAGGCCACAGGCCAAAAAATTAATCCCAAGCCCAGGCCCAAGCCTAGGGGTATTCGAGCCTTGGGCTTGGGCCGGGCCGGGCCTGGGCCGGCCTAACCTTTTTTTTTTTAAAAAAATTTTCTACCAAAATTTTATTATTTTCCATTAAAAAATACACTGGGCCTTGGGCCGGCCGGCCGGGCTGGGTTTCGGGCCGAGCCATAAGTGGGCCTTAAGTGGGCCAAACGGGCCTCAAAACAATGGCCCAAGCCCTAGCCCAGGGGCTCGGGCCTAAACGAGCCGGGCCCATCTGTAACAAGCCCGCGGGGGACCTCGCTACAGCTCGGACTCGATTTGTGTCACGGTTCTTAATCTTGAACCAAAGAGTCCAAATCCAGCAAATCGTTTTGGAAAACATATTTTTTGAAAGAAGTGCCAAACATGGACTGCTTTGCCAGATACAGAGTCGCCACCTAAATGTTTTTTTAAAATGGGAAATTTAGGAAACCCTGACTTGGTGCCAAAGGCCACGTGTCCGTCATCACCAACGTTGCCTCGGCTCGGGAACTTGGGTACGATTGGGGAAGGTCACTTCGTGAGCACCCCCGCTCGCCCGGTCAAAGACCGGCCTCTACTAACCATGATACCTTATTTTGAAAACATTGTGAGTTCTTATTCCGGTTATTAGCCTAGGTTACTATGTGATGCTCGCAGCAAACAAGTATAGACTGGGCCGCCTGAATTGGAACAAAACATTTCATGTTTGTTTGTTTGAAAATGGTTTGATGGTGCTACTCGCAAGTAGGCTAAGACGCGGATTTGCCACCCTCAGGTGGGCTTAGAAAACATGATTTTGCCACTATCTAGTGGGCTTAAAACGAACATTTGACGAATTGTCCCAATCCAAGTAACTCAGCCTCCACCCACAGGCATTCAAGGCAGTTATATCATATAAGCATATAGCCTCATGGTAAGCATGCTATTCATGGCAACACTCACACGCATGCAAGGATGCTAAAGCATAAAACTCACCGAGTACTCCGAGCCAAAACAGAAACTGATTAGAAATCATGCATGATCCTAATTATACAGAAAATGCCTAATGCAACGCATGCAAAGATGCAAACTATAGTAGGCTCGGCTATTCTAAATATGGCATGCGGAATGCTACAACTAACACGTATTCAATTTGGAATTTGAAATACAAATGCAGTTTGTATGATGCGTCGAGCCCAGTGCGTACAAAACAGATGAATGATGCAAACATGCTGTCATACTGTATGCTAATCGAAATATGCCCTATATCTAACCATCATAAGCGGGTAAATAAAAGGGAGAAAGACGTGGGGTTGGAAGACATACATCACACTCACGCACACTTATTACAATTATGCCCTCGCGCAGAGGGTCCGAATAAATAATACAGTCCGAAATGAAAGAATAATACAGTCCGAAATATACAGTCCGACTAATATACAAATTCCTAATTAATTAAGTAAATTAAGCTAAGAAAGCGGTAAACTGGCATGCAAGCCAGGGGCTGCCTCGACTCTGATGAATGATGTATGCTGGGCTGCCTTGCGCGGAAATCCACTGGGATGCCCCGATTAGCCTCCGTTTGCAATGTTTCTCGAAATGCGTGCCAAGCCTCGGAAGGCTGCTGATTCTTGATATGCTGCAACAGAGAGCAGGAAAGGAGCATAGCAATGTATTTCACAAATATATGCATGCCTCGATCCTCGTGCCACCAATCACGCATCTCGATGCATGATGGCCGAGGAGTCAATTTGCACAACTCAATATAGGATGAATGCAGATGAATGCTACAACAAAACCTAACTCCATCATGGGTAATCCGGAGTGTCAGTGACTTGGGAATTGAGACCCGTTCCGTCACTCGGAGTACGGAACGTGCCTCGTTTCCCGTGCCCGGGCTAACTTTTATCCCGAACACGATGCAATATGCATGATATGCATGAATGCGACTAAAATACAATCCTAGCATGCACAATGCTATGAAAATGAGATGCCTCGAAATGCGTGCACACGGGCGCGCAAACCGAGGAAATGATCCTAAGGCATGAAATGGCATACGCAATGCCGATTGGACTTACACTAACACGAGTGGACCCCAGCCACACTCACATAAGAAGCCGGCGGATGAAAATGGAGTGCCTCGAAATGCGTGCACACGGGTGCGCAAACCGAGGCGATGGCCGTAAGGCATGAAATGGCATGGAAATGATATGCAATGAGACTAAAATAAGATGTCTCGAAATGCGTGCCCACGGGCACGCAAACCGAAAAATGGCATACGGAATGCAACAGGACTATAATGAGATACGCGATGCAATATGGGCTTACACCAACATGAGAGAGCCTCAGCCACACTCACACGGGAGGCCGATGGATGAAAATGAGACGCCTCGAAATGCGTGCACACGGGCGTGTAAACCGAGGAAATGGCATACGGAATGCAATGAGACTAAAATGGCATACAGAATGCAAAATGGGCTTACACTAACATGAGTGAGCCTCAGCCACACTCACATAAGAGGCCGACGGATGAAAATGAGACGCCTCGAAATGCGTGCATACGGGCACGCAAACCGAGGCGAGGGTCGTAAGGCATGAAATGACATGGAAATGATACGCAAACATGCAAATGAAATTTCAGCAGTCACAAATGATGCAAAACAGTCCCGAAAGGTGGGGAAATGACACCAAATGTACGGAATGGTCCCGAAATGCGATATCAAGCACCCGAAATGGCCTACAGCCATACTAAACATGCATAATATGGACACGAAATGAAAATACAGTATCAAGGCAGCCCCAATACAAGCATTTTTCAGTCATAAAAAGGGCTAAACAGCAAGCACACATAGGATTAAGCAAGGATGCAAAAATGGCCCCGCAAGAGGGGTATTGAAGCAAGTGATACATGCGATGCCCAAATGGAAAAGTACCCTTCTACAACACTGATGAGGGACTAAAAATACGAACATTTACAGTAGATGACATCCCCCAAATCAGTATGAAAACATGCTAAAAATGTCATGCAAGAACTAGGATACATAAGGCTATAACATGAGGTACCCCAAACATTCATCAAACCAGCAAAGAACCTTAATGAAATATGACAAGAATATCAAAATATGACTCTTTCCAGTTCTGATGATGGCCGAAAACAGAAGCTAGATAAGCTTAAGAAAGCGTGCAAAAATGGGGGCCAAAGAGGGATATAAAGACAAGCACAACATGGAGACCCCCAACAAGGTTGATCCCTTCTACAATGTTGTAGAGGAACACAAAATAAGCTTATTCACAGTTCATGACATGCTCCAAAACAGACTACATGTAGGTCAAACAAATCATGCAAATTTACGGTAAATTGGAGGAATTGTGAAGAAAGTGCATGATAGAGAGGCCAAACAGGGTTGAGCCCTTCTTAAATGTTGAAGAGGGGCTCAAAATAGTCCCACTCACAGTTTACATTATGCTCGGAAACAGATCACATGTAGGCCAAATATTCAATGCAAAATAATGGCATATAAGATGATATTGAAACAAGTGCACCATAGAGGGCTCAAACAGGGTTGAGCCCTTGAACAAACATGAATAATAGCTCAAAATAGACCTAGTTTAAGTTAAGGTCGGAGCCTAAAACAGTGAGAAAATAGGGTTAAGAAAAGAAGCAAGAAAATGCTACAAAGAGAGGGATGGAGACTTACCCTTGAAGACTACACTTTTGCTACCTCTTGGCTTGAGGAAAGTTGCTTCTAAGCCTCTGAAGAACCCCTCCTTGCTGCTGGAAATGGAGTGGGAGTGGTGATGGTGATGCTTGGTGATGATGAAGAAATGGCACTAAGCTTAGGGAAAATGAGAGAGATAGAGATGGAGGTGTGTATGTATGCTCAAGCCAATTTTTCTAACCCTAGGGACAGAGCTGGGAGGCTCCTTATATGGACAAAAGGAGGGGTGTAAAGGTGAAGGGAAATGCACCCAAGCTTTCCCTCCTAAAATATCCCCCGGATACAGATATTTTCTGGGGGAAACAGCTATACAGCTGTAAAGTATGCACTGAGGGAAGCATGGCCGGCCATGTATTTTTGTTGCAGGTGGCCGGCCGGCCACCCCCCATGGCCGGCCGGCTAGGGGTCAAAAAGGTCATGTTGAATTAATGGCCGGCCACCAAGTATTGGTGTCCTCCCATGTCTCCTGATCACAACCCTGTGGTTCAAATTTGACAACTCTAAAACAGGAGAGAGAATAGGCCAATTTAAAGAGGGGTTCAAAAGGGTCAAGTTGAGTTATTGGCCGGCCATATGTTTTTAGGGTCCTCCCATGTGTGTACATCACAAATATGTGGTTTTGGCTCGAAGAGAATGGCCCTAGGGTGTTCAACATTAGCCCGGAAGTGAGAAAAACGGGCGCCGGGGGGCGCCGGAGGAGCATAACTGCTTGCTGAGACAATTACTAGCCTTCCACCCTCCAGTGATCTTCCTAGTGATAAAACAGAGGTACCTGCCAAAAATGAACGAAAACCGATGCAAAACGAATGCTCGGGGACCAAAACACGCAGTTCGGGGTCCCAAAAATAGGCCGTTAAGCACCGAAAGTGGCATTCGGCCACGAAGTGGGTATCTAAGACCCCAGTGTCCCTCGAAAGGGAGTAAATGAGATGCATGCCAAAAACCGGAGGAACCGGAGATGGTTGGGTGGTCCCGAATCGAGGCACACGGCCTGACGGCTCCGAAAATCGGGAACCGGGCTCCGAAATGGGCAAAATGGCCTACGGCCACGAAATGTAGCCCACGGCCACTGAGAGATGGTCTACGGGACCTCTCCCTCCCCTCAGGAAAGAAAACAGAGAAAACCGAGTTCGGTTCGCAAACCGAGGCAAGGTACCGAAGAGAGTTCGGAAGTCCGGAGGCAGGGCGCACGGCCGCGACTCTAAGACTTCTGAACGAGCACAATATGCAACATCACCGAGCGCTCAATCGGTGACGTCTGAGTCTTAAGGTCGGTCAAAAATGGGGTGTCTACACCATCTTAGGCCGTGGGCCATTTTTACACCCCTAATAACAAGGGATACAATCCAAACACATTCACATAAGAGAACGAAACGTAACCAATGAATAGTTTTAACCTAAACCCAAAACAAGGGAGGTATTAACTGATGGATAGTCTCAACTAACAATCCAAGAAAATGAAGGTATAACCAATAGTGGGTTGAACTGTCAACAACCCGAGAAAGGGAAAGTATCGTTATCCTGAAAATGGGCCAGCATAAACCAAGTGGTTTGAACCTATAATCCAAAAAGGGGGCTAGCAGTAACTGATGAAAAAAGTTCGTAATCAAATGTTGATGTGTACAGATTGTAGCCAAGTGATACAACAATGTAACCATGCTAATGATATGCTAATGCAATTGAAAGTTAAATTTTTTTATTTTCTTTTCCTTTTTGAAAATGCATGATGTATGTAATGCAATATGTAATATATGATAGGTGGTGAGGCAAGCCTCATGCAAATAAAGCAAAACAAAGGGGCACAATCCAAACACACCCACATGAGAGAAGAAAATGTAACCAATGAATAGTTTGAACCTATAACCCAAAACATGGGAGGTATTAACCAATGGATAGTCCCAACTAACAACCCAAGAAAAGGGATGTATTAACTAATGGTGGTTTGAACTGTCAACAACTCGAGAAAGGGATAGTATCGTCATCCCGAAAAAAGGGCCAGTATTAACCGAGTGGTTTGAACCTACAACCTAAAAAGCGGCCAGCAGTAATTGATGAAAAAGGTTGTATCAAATGTTGATGTGGATGGATTGTAACCATGCATGATAAATATAACAGACAGTGTAAGTGTGATGGTGAATGCAAAAACCACGAAAGGGCAATGTAAGACATACAACATGCAGTGATATGATATGGTGGATGCACAACGGATGAAAACAAAAAAACATACAAAAAAAAAATTGTCTTTTTTCAAAATTTTCTCTTTTTGTTTTTTTTTTTTCCCTTGAAATGCTTTTCGATTTTCTAAAAATTTCTTTTCCTGATTTTTTTTTGAAAATTTATTTTTAATTTTTTTTTTGTTTTTTCCGTTTTGAGCATTTTCTATACATACCATATATACACATACAGATACAAAAAAGACAAAATACATATTACATACATATATATATATACAAAATATATACATATACATACGGATACACACATACATATATATACATATATGCAAAATATATACAAACATATATACATATATACACTCTTCCCATGTTTTGTCTCTCTCGCTACCTCATTTGTCTTTGTTAAGCGCCGTGTCTGGCACGTGATTTCAACAATCACAGCGCACCTAACCGACAACAGTTGGACTGGCCTCGTTTGTCAAAGATTGCGTCAGCAATCTCTCTTCTTTTGGCCTCTTTTTCTTCTCCAACTTATTCTTAAATCGAGACCTGCAAGAGAGTAGAGCAAAAAGCTGCAAATTCCCCCTGCCATTACTCTACCAATTCTCACTTTAGCATTATACTCTCCTTGACATGGCCTCATCTCGTCGTCCTCTCACTACCAACCTTAACGATTCCCCAATCGAGAATGATAAGGCCCAGCTCCTCTAAGCCTTGACAAAATGCCCCTGCCCCTGTTCTCAACTTTCCTGCACTATTAGTTGAGCAAACAATGATAGTGCAGTCTGATATCGATGTCAACCATTTCACATTGAAGTCCTATGTAGAGATGGTGACTGTGGTCTCCAATTTGTCCCACCGGTTGCAAAATAGGAAAAGTGAGGTAAACCGATTAAACGCCCAACTCTCTCTACTCTAGAGTATGTACAAGGATGCTTGAGCAGAGATTAGGGCACTAAAAAAGCAAAACAAAGAGTTGAAACGACAGGCCACCTCTGTAGCCCAATTTTGGAGTTCTTTCGTACCCCGCATTTGATGGTCGGCAAGGAGTAATTTCTTTCAGAAGCTCTGTCAATGCCGAGGCAGAGTCTTCAAAGGCCTCCTGAGAGTAAATATGCGGCGAGGCAAATGACGGTAAAATCGAACAACGAAGTTGTCTGCAAATAAAGTCGGTTATCTTTGCCACGGTGCTGCTGGCGGAAATCGAAAAAAAAAAAGTCTCTCCCTATTTTTTTGTATTTTCAATTTTTTCCTTTTTTGTTCTTTTTTGTTCTTTTTTTTTTTTTTTTTTCTGTTTTTGCTTAGAAAGGAGCACCAATGCTTCAAATGATTTCTCTTCTTTTGTTTTTCAAATTTCTTTTTGATGCAATGCTGTAATTGAGAGATCTCACCCTGAAGTTCAAAAGAAGTTTCATTTTTTTTTTTTTTTGGCATATCATGGCGTAAATGGCATAACACTTGAGCGTGAAAACATTTTTGTTAAACTTGAATCCGATCATGATTGAATTTTAATGAGTTTTGAATTAGACCTCAAGCCTTCAACTGACCAAGAATCAAAGAATGACTCAATGATAGAAAAACAAAGCAAAAACAATCCAAACACACATATTTATACTAGAATGAAAGACACTCAAAACACGACTCGAAAGGACACACCATTGAGCATACGCAACATCTGCAATTTTCCATTTTGGATTCAAAAATTGGTCAGTCGGCTAATTGATTAGGCCAGTCGGCTGATTTGTTGTCCAACCAGCTGAAAATTTGATGGGCTAGCTAATTCATTAACTGGCCAGCTGAATGAACTGATGAACTAGCTAGAAAATTGTCCAAGCGGCTAAACAACTGGTCGGCGGCTGAAACAATCAAGAAGCACACCTAGAGTCAACTACAAAATTGGACGGCCAACTAAATTGTTAGCCGACCGGCTGAAACATGCATGAAATTCAAGAGTGCGGGAAGAAGACATAATTCCTAACTCAACTATGCCCCTAGGTCATTGCTTTGATTTTTTTTTTTTCTCTTTCTAGTAAAAAGATTTTGATCAACATAAGAGTTAGATTAACATGCTTGTTCTACTCTTCGTTTTGAAATCATGTAAGTCAGATTGTGAGCACTAGAAAATTTTCTTTTGGGTCCAAGAAATGGTTAGGTTTTGCAAAAATAGAATAATTTTTAAGAAAATTAGTCGGCTTCATTAAAGGTCCTCAAAAACTGTTTTCACAAATGGCCATTACCCAATCAACATGGAATCATGACATGGACAAGACAACTGAGTCAAGTAAAAATATACCAATCAAACATGGACGAGATGAGTGAATTGAACATGGCTGGGACCGAACTTCAAGATGAAGCTGCCTATGTATCCCAAATATAGGAATCAGGCCTTACATAGTTATGAGAGTAACGCTCACTCGGGCATTAACACTCTCCGTTTGTGCTTTAACTTTTGCCAAAGTCGTCCTTTTGGGTTTTTGACCTTGCGAGCTTGATTTTTTAGGTTTTTCATTTTTCATTTTCTATTTTTTTTTTTTCGCTCTAACTTTTGCCTGGGTCGCCCTTTCAAGTTTTCAGCCCAACAAGCCTCTCAAATATAGTATTTTTAAGCTTGTCCATGTAGATTGGTTGTGAGATCTCTAGGCCATCTAAATCCATGAGAATGGTTGCCCCTTTTGACTAGATAGTCTTGATGATGTAGGGACCCAGCTAATTGGGTCTGAATTTTCCCCTAGGGTCGTGGATAGGTTTTCGATTAAATCTTCTTCTCTCAAATTCCAGGATTTGACTTTGTTTCAAGTATTCATTGGCTTGAGAAACGACCCGGTTTGAATCTTCGATCACATCCGACCTTTTTGCCCCTAGTTCAAGGGTTGCTTCCAATCCGACTATGCAAGCCTCATGCTCTGGTTGATTATTGAACATTTTGAATCAAGGTCGAGTCTCAAGGTCGAGAGTGATCCTATGCTGTACAATCTCAAGATCCATTCCAGGCATGTCTTCATAGGACCATGCAAAAAATATTTTTTGAAATCTTTTAATAAAGTGACTAATCACTCGTGCTCTTCTGAAGACAATACCGAACTAATCTAGACCAATTCAGGATCCTTCTCAATATCCATATTAACAAAAATGATCTCATCCATTAAGGGCTTAGTACACCTCTCTTCCTCTCAATTGATCAAAATTTTCAAAACCCGAGAAATTCCTTCATTTTCATTCTTATCAAAATTTTGGAAAGAAGTTTTTGAAAATTTTGGTCAATGCAATGATTAACAGGCACAGAGAAGTAGGTGAAACTTACTGCATTTTCATTCAGAACTTCTAACTCAATGGTTGAAACAGACTCAAGAGGGAAAAAAGTATAGACACAGAAAGGACAATGATGTCTGAGTTATCATCCCCTGAAAATCACTGGACTCTGATTCACAAGACTGACTCGATCTTGATTCCAACCCCATAGACTTGGCAGAATCAGGTTTAGACTCAACACCCAATTCAGAAAGTAAAAGAAAGCATTCCCAAATTGCTAATATCAGTGCGCGCCATCCACTATGTCTGGAATGAAATCAGTAGGTGGTACATCCCCGATCACAGAAATGGTCACAATATCCCTTGAGTTTACTAGTCCCGCGCTAGTTTAAAAAAATATCACACATTCAGCCAGTGTCAAACCCAAAACTTCTCCAGTGCTTTTTTGCTTCTTAATTAATTCATGGCTCAAGAAAACCATAAAGAGGGAAGTGCATGCCCGTGAGATTATTTACCACAATGTCTAATTCTGGCTCCAAATCATCTGTCACCACAGGGTGTTGGGGGTTTTGGCTGGAATCGATGTGCGTATATCATGAATAAATCAGCGCTCTTTAGAATAAGCACCTCGGGTTTGGGTAGATGGGAAGGTGTGATGTATATGTTGGGGTTAAATGTGGGCAGTAGCGTATGGATAAGGTTGAGATAGGAAGGCGGTGGGACTTGGTTATGGGGTGGCAACGGGTTGGTGGTAGTTGTAGACACCTCATTTTTGACCGTCCTCAAGACTTGGACGTCATCGTTTGAACACCGGATGATTGTGCTCACTCATGTTCGCTTTGAGTCCCTGAAGGTCTCAGCTGAGCGCCTTGCCCTGGAGCCTCTAATCTTGTCTGTTTTGTGCTTAGTTGTGGGCCAAGAGCTTGTTGCTTCACTTCTGGAGGAGAGGGTGATCTGTTGGCCATCCCCCTAGCCTGCCAGCCATGACTTGTGCCTGTCGGACACCAGTGGTGGCCGATCGGCTATGTTGATGGCCGGTCGGCTACATTGATGGCCGGTCGGCCACTAATGATGGCCGACGGCCATTTTTCTCCTTTTTCAGATATTTATTTGCCAGCTGTGCCAACTGTTGTTCACTGATGCTCATCTCCATGCACATGTATGGAGGGATAAATGCAAGCCTTTAGCTTGATTTTCTATATAAGGGGAGGTCTCTCCCCCATTTTGAGAGGTTACATAATTTGGAACAAATTTTTCCCTCTCTCTCTAGAATTCTCTTTCTCTCTTCTTGTTTTATACTTGAAAGTGAGAATTCTCTACACATTTGTACTAAGACCCTTAGCCAAACATCTTCATCTTGGAGCTGAGGTTCTTTGAGGCTTGGTTTGAGCTCCTAAGGTTGGTTTTAGCTCAAAATTGTTGTTGTTTAGTGTTGTGCTTCAAAGGTATAAGACTTACCTCATTTAAACTTTGTTTTAGTTGCTTTCTTGGCTATCTTTTTACACTATTTTGACCTGGTTTTTCAACCATAAAAAAACTTTGTTTTTAAGGTTTCAAAATGGTGGTTTAATTCTTGGTGAGTTAGGAGGTTGCCTCCTCTTTTTACTCTTTGGCTTGTGAAGCCTTTTGTGCCATTTCTTACTACCTTTACATCAAACTTTTGGGCCTTTAAACCACTGAAATTCAGAGTTATTTCAGGGGTAAAAAGTATGTTTTGAAGTCCAAAAATAGAGGGGTTAGCCTCCCTTCCTTGTGTCTCTCTTGTATGCCTAGTTAGCTTCGCATATTAGCTTGATTTTGTAGCTTGTGTTAGCTTAGTTCAAGCATGTTTTAGGTTCTGTTTTTACATGTTTCAACTTTGTTTTGGGTTAGTTGGAGCATTTGTTGCTTGCTTTTTGTACTTGTAGTGCAATTTTGCTTATTAGTCTAGCATGCCTAATGGTTTAGCCTATTTTTGTAGCTTGTGTTAGCTTAACTTCAGGTTGTTTTAGGTAATATTTTGGCCTACTTTAACTCTGTTTTGAGCTGGTTAAGTCCTTCGAGGCTTGTATTGCATGGCTATAGTGTAATGGTCATCACTGGCTCATTGTTTTGAGACTTTAAGCATGAAGTGTTTGAGTGGCTTGCATGTTATAGCATCATTTTACATATGATTTTAGTGTATGTAGCTCAGTCACACTCTCACTTATTTCACTCTTTCATTGCTTTTAACAGTTGTGTTTTGAGTCTTGTTTGCAAGCTAACATGTGAGCATATTTTTCTAGTCTTTTGTGCTTCGATCTCAACATGTTTTAGCCACTGTTTTGGCATGTTTTAACTCTGTCCAAAGCTGGTTTGGTTAGTTGAGCTTGGTATTGCATGCCTCTAGTGTAGTGCTCTTCACTAGTTTAGTGTTTTTGGCTTTTGAACATGTTGTGCATGAGTTGCTTGCATGTTGTAGTACCTTTTTTTTCATGCCATTTCAGCACTGAAATATCTGTAACCTCCCTCATTTCTTCATTTTTCCATTTGTTTTGAGGGTTGGTTAACCTTGAGGTTGTATTTAAGCTTGAGATAGAGCTTGTGCTCAATGGTTTTAATCTTCTTTTGAGGGTTTCTACTAACCAACGGCATGATCTCTCTCATGTCTTAAGTCATCCTTTGGTTGACCCCTCTCTCATTAGAGGACTTTTACTTGGACTTAATCGGTTGAAGGACTAATCGGTAATATAAAATGTGTAAACAAAACATGACAAGTAAAACTTGAGCAAGTTAAGCATGTTGTGTTGGATTGCATGTGTTTGGATCGGACGTTAATCCAAACACAAAAAATGTGGGACGTTTCATACTCAAAGTGATGAAACGTGCCACTTTTCTTGGTCACCGACACCCTTGATCATGCATGATAGGGTGGAGGTCCTTCGAGTCTTATTTGTGCATTCATTAAGCTTGTACAAGCTTGGTTTTCTAGCCATCATGCATTGAAAATGCTTGGTTGATGGCTTGAGAGCCAAGGGCTATACTCCTTTGAGCTTGAGAAATGATAAGGAGGGTGACAGTACACACATCCCTTGAAAAATGCATTGCTTTGCCTCTGTTACTCTCTGTTGCAGCAAAAACAGAAGTCTGGAAAAAGGAGTGGCTGACCGGCCACTTAAACTAACCGACCGACTAGTTAAGGTGGCCGACAACCACTTTTTGTGGACGACCGGCCACCAGTCAATTTTTGTGCAAATGTGTTCCTGTGTTGGAGCAGAGGTAATCTAGAAGTTGGTACGATGTTCAAAGATCACAACAAGTGCAAACAGAGACAACCGATGGCAAGGCGATGGATTTTTGAGAGGAAGCAACCGAGCATGCATGCATCCCTCGTCCCTCGAGGCCGCTTAAATTGCTTTACTAGTTAGTTAGCGTAGCTAATCCTTCAATTCGTTTTGTAATATTTTAATTAGCTTAGTATAGCTAGTTATTCAATTGTGTTGTAATAATTAATTAGCTAGAATAGTTAATTAGTTCGTTTTGTAATAATTAGCTTAGCTTAGTGTAGCTTAGCTTATTTATTCAGACCCTCCTTCGCGAGGGCATAATGTTGTAATAAGTGTGCGTGTGCGTGTGCGTGTGCGTGTGCGTGTGCGTGTGCGTGTGCGTGTGCGTGTGCGTGTGCGTGTGCGTGTCTTCCAACCCCACGTCTTTCTCCCTTTTATTTACCCGCTTTTGATGGTTAGATTAGGAACATGTTTCAATTAGCATACCTTATGCTTGCATGTTTGCATCATTCATTTGTCTTGCATGCACCGAGGCTCGCCGCATCATTCAAACTGCATTGTATTTTAATATACTTTTTTGAATACATGTTTATCACATGTTGTTCAAATTGTATCATATGCCATATTAGTAGCCGATCCTATTAATTGCATTATTGCATGTGTTGCATTAGGCATCTAGCATAGTTAGGATCATGCATTGTTTCTAACTAGCTTTTGTTTTGGCTTGGAGTACATTGTAAGTTTTACGCTTTAGCATACTTGCATGAGTGTGAGTGTTGCCATGTTTCGCATGCTTGCCATGAGGCTATTTGCTTAAATGATAAACTGCATGAATGCCTGCGGATGAAGGCTTGATTACTTGAATTGGAACAATTCGATAAATGTATGTTTTAAGCCTACTTTGTAAATTGGAAAATCATGTTTTAAGCCCACTTGAGGTGGCAAATCCGCGTTTTAGCCCACTTGAAGGTGGCACCTTCAAACCATTTTCGAAAACAAACATGAGTCAATGTTCCAATTCTTGCGATTTTAGTCTATATTTGTATGTGTACATCACATAGTAAAGTTAGCTAATAATCAGAATAAAAACACATGTGTTTATCAAACAACAAATCACTCTTAGTAGAGGCTGATCTTTGATTGGGCGAGCGGGAGTGCTCATATCAGGACCTTCCCCTGTCGTACCCAAGTTCCCGAGCCGAGGCAACTTTAGTGATGACAGACACGTGGCCTTTGGCACAAGTCAAGGTTTCCTAAATTTCCCAAAAATAAAATATTTAGGTGGCGACTCTCTAATCTGGCAAAGCAGTCCAGTTTTGGCATTATTTGATTCAAGATCTGATTTTCCAAAATGATTTGCCGGATTGGACTCTTTGGTGTTTACTAGTTTTACATTGCACTCTGTGAAATTAGATTCAGAACCGTGACAGGAGTTCGAACTGTAGGACCAATTCGAGCTCTCTGAAAGGGGAGCGTGAAAAAGTCGAGTTTACAGTAGTCTTGGCTTTTTGGGGTGGAGCTATGATCTTATTATCAATAAGATCTTGAATCCCATGATGAACTTGAAAACAACAGTCAGTATCATGACCGTGTGATTGGTGGAAAGCACAATACTTGGTGGGATCATGGCTATGTGGAAGTGGATTAGGAAGGGGTTAGGGATCATGGAGCTTGAGGTGCCCTTTTTTCCCCAGAATTTTCATGGCACGGGTTGGAGACATGTAGAGAGGATGAAACTTTCGGTTTTAAGGTTAGGTTAAAGTGGTTGGTTGTGGGTCAATATCAACAAAAAGGTTGGCCATTTTGGTAAAAGTGGTGACAGTGTTGATCTTTGAGGGTATGGAATTGGCAGTTGTGCTACTACTGACAGTAGCATTGGAACTACGATTAAACATCTTTCTTACGGGCTCATTTCCTTCTATAATAATCCCTTCTTTGATTGCATCCTCAATTTGAACCCCAATCTCATAGAGGTCCTTGAAGTTGAAGAGTGGGATAACTACTCCATCCGTCCCAAAATATTAGTCCCTTATTCCATTTTTCATTGCCCCAAAACATTAGTCCCTTTTCAAAAATCAAGTACAAAAATAATATAAATTACCTATTTTGCCATTCTTTTAAATTCATTAACAACCTAAAAAGTACGATTATGACATTGATATTCCCTTAAAAATATACTATCAAAGGGTAATTTTGGAAAATCAATTTTTTTTTAAAGTGCAATAATTGTACTACCAAAAAAAGTTGGATTCCCCAAAAGAGACCATTATTTTGGGACGGAGGGAGTATCATTTTCTGCAGTAGTCCTCCATGCAGATTTTTGACAAGCATGCAAACTTGATCTTTTTCCAAGGGTCGGCTTATCATCATGGCTGCCTTTGCCTTCCACCTAGTGAGAAATTCCATGAAACTCTCGTTGGGCTCTTATTGAGTTGCCTCAAGTTCCCGGATGGTTACCTCAATCTGGGTGTTGTAAGAATATTAGGTGACGAAAACCTCGGCTAACTTCTCTCAACTTTGTTTTACTAAGTCCTCTAGCTTAGTATATCAGTTGGCAACTACACCAAATAAAGTTCTCGTAAACAAGGAAAGCTTTTGAGCTAGAGATAGGCCCATCGGCTTCAGAATGTCTAAGAGGAGGCAAATGTGAACCATAGGGCCACCAGCCCCATTAAATCTATCCATGTACGGCATTTTGAACTGCTTAGGCAGCCTCATAATTGTTTCTATATGCCCATCCTCGATGTCTGGAATGGAGTTGATCCTTTGTGATTTTTCGAACATTTTCTCTAACTTGGCTAATTTTAGCGTAATCGGGTCAACTCCATCGATATCCGTAGGGAACAGTCCTCCCATTGGTTGTGTGAGAACCCTTAAGTCTTCTTGCAAATTGGGCTCAGAAAGTTCCTCAGTTGGGGAGGTGGTTCTAGAACTGTAACGCCCCAAAATAATTAACATTAACCCATCACATATTAGTGCTACCACTGATCAATAATCTCATAACTTCTATTCATTATATCTTTGATCATTACAAAAGATGATATATGCAATATATATTCACCAATCCTAGATTCTGAATCTATAGCATATGGCATGGAGACAAATGTAAAAAAAAAAAGAAATAAAACCAAGCAAGGAAATGCCTTAATAGCTACAACTTTCCAAGACGATGCTTGGTTACAACAAAATAAGTTTGAACTCAATACAAATAAAGCCTTGGGCTTAAACAAAAATAATTACATCAAGAAACCAAAAGTGAAGCCTTAAGCTCCAAGTTGTCCTAAGCTACATCCTTGGTGGAGGCATATCATTAGCACCTGAAAGTTGTTTTTCACATAGGGTAAGCCACAGTCCAATAGAGATACTCTAACAAAATATATGAATCTTAGCAAAATTATAAGATGAATACACACACATGCCTTCTGTCAAACATTTCTCGTTTTCCATCTTAAAACAATGTAATGCTAGATTATAAATCAATTCATAAAAATAATCATTTTATAACAGAAAACAGGTTAGTGGATACAACACACGAGGAATCTCTAGGTATGTGTTTGCCAGTAGGCTATACAAGTACTACCAAAGCCATTTTACCGATACTAACCAGAAGGATCGGCAAGGACACACAGGCCAACATAATAAAACCCACAACCACATCCCCTAACTAGATTCACCATGGTATTGACCCCTTGTTCTCAAAATCAGTACATTTACAATGTTCAGTATGAAATGATGCTTAATGCATAATGTATGAGAAATTAGTTTCAATTTAACCTAATCCTCGTGCAATGTCTACAACAATCAAGACTATCCTCCACCGATAGCCCTAAACAGATATTTCTATATAAAGATAGCTTCCAATCATAACATACAATTCCACCAATTACAATGGAAGTGATACCACATATCCAACTCTACCATCATCATCAACATAAACATTGTTCCAATTTCACAATACCCAACATCATTTTCCATTTCCCTTCACAATTCCAAATACCCAAAAATTTAGGGCAAAACCCTTTTTGTTTTACAAAATCAATTTCAAGAAGAAATATCCACCATGTTAACATGTCTTACTCATAAATACATCCCCACAACCATTCTCAAGAATCCATTTGGAGAACCCCTCTTCTGATTTCAAATACAAACCCTAGGTTTTTTTCCCAAAATTTCCCAAATCAACACCCATTTTCAAAGTGCAAATAACTAAGCTAAAAATCATAAAAGAGCCAAAGAAATCCCTAACTCAAAGTAGAAGACACAAAGAAACCATGGGTAGAACTTGACGGAGTCAAAAACACAAACTTCCCCGATTTAGATGAAGCCCTCGACGTGCTTAATCTTTTACTCCAAAGGACTAAGGTGAGGAAACCAACAGATTTGGAGTATTTGGAGCTAGCGTACAAGGACTAGAGAGAGAAGGTAAAGATTTTAGGGTTTTGAAATGTTTAGAGAGAGAGAAATGAAAAAGTGATCCAAAAAGTCTTCTTCTCGGATTGATATACACGCAGACCGCTCAAGCAATGAAAACACCACTAGAGCGAACAGACACGATAAGTGACATTGCTCGAGCGACCAAAAACCACCGCTCAAGCGCACAATGACCCCCTCACAGTCAGTAGTTTTGCAAACTACAAAAGACCGCTCAAGTGCAAGTAGTGTCGTTCGAGTGTAGATATCATACTCTCAATAGTTTTACAGACTGTAAAAGATCGCTCGAGCGCAAAAAGTATCACTCAAGCAAACAAGCAAAAATTTGGGCAACAACTTATTAAAAAAACTGACTTCCCAACCTATTTCAAACACAACCAAAACTCCCAAGAGCTAGACTCAACAAGCTTTAAGATGGAAAAGAGGTGAACAACAGTTCAGTACATGGGTTCTCAGACTCAAAAGTAAGAAAATGGGTTGGGTCTAAATTAGAATCGTTATAAGAACCAGATGAACCACTAGAGGTGGATGAAATGTAAACACCCCGAACGGGCGTTACAATTTAGCAAAAGCCTCATTGTTAGAGACAACCTTGTTGGTAATACCATTCATGCTTCGTCGAAGGGCCAAAAGCATATTTGCTATATCTACTGAAGGTTGGTCCATTATTGTTGGAGATTAATCGGTCACTTCTGGAGTTGGGTTCGTCAATACTGGAGGTGGGTTCAACACCACTGGATGTGGATCCATTAGTACTAGAAGTGGGTCTGTCACTACTGAAGGTTGGTCTATCACCACTGAAGGTGGATCTATCATAGATCCTGGAAATTCTGGCTGGCGAGGTTCTGACAATGAGGTTTCAACCTTCCTTCTTGTGACTGGCAGTAGAGAAATTAACACTAGTTGTCCTTGAACCAAATTTGCAGTTCTACTAAGTCTTCTAGCCCGAGTCCACAAAACTTGGGGGATATCAAACCATTCTAAAGCTATGGTGCTGCAACGATCTAGCAAAAACAAAACGGAACTCCTAATCAGAATTTCGGCAGCATTCCGGCTCAACTGATCACTATACAACATGAACTTAACCCCTCAATGATATGCCTAACCCATTAATTAGATTTAAGAACCCTAGATCTCATACATTGCACATAGCAAGAAAGAGAACAAACACTCCTATGAAGGGTAGGGTTATCTTGTCTTAGCTTTGAAATGATCTAGGATTTCACTATTCACACAAGTGGCATCATATATCCTATCATGGGATAGCATCTTGCCCTAATTTTGGAAGTTGTTAGAGCTTACTACATGCACTAGGTTTGTTTGGTCAAAAGGGATACCTCAGCAAGACACTGATATACCTGCCCAATCCGTCGGATCAAGCGGTACGTGAAGATCCCGATTCCAAGGCTTATGCCCCCACCATATTAGAGCATGGGTCCATCTATCTGCTCAAACTTGAATAGTCATCTAGGGTAACAAGTAACGTGTACGGGACTTAAACGCACCATACATGCAATGCAATGAACATATAATTGAAAATAAAAGTCATATCATGGAGTTCAAGTCAAGCGCACCACATTCACAGTTCCGACCATCAATTACTATAGACACCCCATTTTTGACCGTCCTCAAGACTTGGACGTCACCATTTGAACGCTCGGTGATCATCCATGTTCGTGTTCGTCTTGAGTTCTCGGAGGTTTCAGTCGCGCGCATTGCCTCAAGACCTCTCGACTGGTTTGCTTTGTGCTTGGTTATGTACCAAACACTTGTGTTTTTGCTTCTGAGGGCAGGGAATGGCTTGTTGGCCATCCTCACACCTCACCGGCCTTGGCTTGAGGCCACCGGCCCTGTTTTATTGCTACCGGCCAAAGGTGTTGGCCGGTCGGCAATGGTTTTGGTCGGCCGGCCATGTTTGTTGGTCAATCGGCCATATTTTCCAGCCGACCCTTTCCATCTGCTTTTGGCAGATATTTTATGCCAGCTGTCACAACTGGCATCCACATTACACCCCCTCCATACACGTGTATGAAGGGATTTGCACCTTGTGTTAGCTTCTCTTAGAAGCTTTAGAATTGAACTTCTATAAAATGGGAGGCCCTCCTCCCTCCTCAGGGGTTCAGAGAATTAAGGTTAGAAAGGATAGAGATAGCCTTGTATCTATACTTCCTTGTTTAGCCTTATTTTGTGACCTAAAGTGAGTTTTGTCTCACTTTTGTACACCAACACACACTAGAACACCATCCTTGTTTGCTGAGGTGCTAGAAGGTTGATCCCAGTGTTCTTGGGTTGGTTTGAACTCAAAAAACTTGCTGGAGCTTTGTTCCTAAAGAAGGTCTACAAGGGTGAGCATCCTTACTTTAGTTACCCCTTTCTTGCATAGGCTTTTAGCCATTCTTGCTTATTGTTTTAAGCTTTGACTATAACTGATAAAAGTTCTAATTTTGTGTGTTTTAGAACTTTGTTTAAGGTTACTTTGAGGTTTGGGGTTGTCTCCCCCCTCCATGGCCTTGTTAGGCCTTGTTTTAGGCCATACATTTTGGCCATTGTTTTGGTCTTTGCATGACCTCTCTACCACTGAAATCTAGAGGATTTTCAGTGGTGGAGAGGTGGTTTTGGGGTCCTAAATAGGAGAGGGTCATCCCCTCTCCTTATTGTCTTTAATGCTTGCATAAATAGCTTATGTGGTAGCATGTGTGTTTAGTTTGTTTTAGCTTCATTTCAGTATGTATTAGGCTTTGTTTTGCCATGATATAGCACTGTTTTGAGTTAGTTTAGACATGCCATATATTCTTCATACACTTGTCTTGTAATCCCATGTTTTGGCTTTAACATGCATCATGTTATAACATGTCTTTCTAGCATGATTTTGGCTCGACTTCAAGAAGATTTTATCCATGTTTTGGTATGCTTGAGGTCTGATTTTAGTTGCTTGGGTCACATGTGACTTGCTTTGTATAGCTGCCATGCAATCTAGCTTGTAGGCTTTGAGTATTGAATCCTCTAGCATGCTTAATTTGGATCATTTCAGTGGTTTAGCATCACTTAGAATGTTATTTTAGTCCATATAGTATGCTTGAATACTTGCATTTATCACCTATTCCATGCCTTGGATAGTTTGTGTTTTATGCCTCATGAGTATGTCATTGCGTATGCCATCATGCTTAGGCCGTTGGGATGCCATCTAGGTGGGTTTTTGGGCTCGTTTTAGCATGTCATACCTCTGATTTTGGTTTCCTAAATCATGCCATGTTTGGTTGCATTAGGTGTAGTGTAATGCCCCTTTGATGGCCTTGTATGCCTCATGTTTTGTCCCTTTGATTTGGCTTGTTTTGGCCTTGGTCATTGCATGTTTTAGGCTCATTTTGACATGATCTAGGACTGTTTTGGGTCATACTTGCCATATGCTTCATGTTTCGTGTAGCCTTGGTTTGAGTCCCTTGGCTAGTTTCAAGTTTTGGGCCTTCTTGCACGCCATGCTTGCATTATTTGATTGGTTTGGCACCTCTCTTAACATGATTTCAGAGCTTAACATGTTAGTCTAGTGTCCATGTTTGTCTTCTTTTGAGTGTACTTAAAAGTTGCCTTTTATGCCTTAGTCTTTAGGCCGATTAGCATACATGTTTGCATGTGTATTTCATGCCTTTATTGCATCACTTTGGCCACTGATTTGGGCTTATTTGAGAGCTACCCATTTTGGTTTAAGACCATCCCCGCATGTTGTTGCATGCTCGCCTTGCATGTTGTTGCATACTTGGCTTATTAACATGTTGTTGCATGTTTAAATGGAATTGCATTTGGCATGCATTCTTTTGGTTTTAGGTTGCTTAACATGTTGTTACATGTTTGCCTCACATGTTGTTACATGATTAAATGAAGTCACATGCTTGTTTGCATGCTTGTCTTTGCACATTGTTACATGCTAATTGCCTTACATAACATTGTTGCTTGCATGCTCATATTACATTGACTTAGCTTGTATGCTTAAGTCGATTGCATTGGGTTACATTGCTCATATTGCATTAGTATGCTTGCCTGTTTAGGTTGCATAGTATCAAGCATGCATCCCTCGCCCCTTGATAAACCATGATAGAGGTTGGGGGTCCCTCATTTGTTTTGTGTGCATTTCATTTGATATCAAATTGCACACTTGGCATCTTGGACCATCATGCATTGAAATGCGTGATTGATGGTCCGAGGGTCGAGAACCATACTCCTTTGAGTCTCAAACATGATAAGGAGGGTGGTGGTGCAAACATTGCTTTGAAAATGCATTGCCATGCTCTGTTTGTCCTCCACTGCAGCAAGACAGGATTCTGCAAGAATAGATGGTCGGTCGACCATCTTCAGTGTCGGCCGGCTATGAATAGTTGGCCGAGATTGCTACAAATGGTCGATGACCAGTTCTCCATGGTCGGTGGCCTCATCTCTTGGTCGGTGACCTCCCACAACCTTCATGGAGTAGTTCAGAAGCATCCTTGAGACTTGTGCAGTCCTCAGAGGTGCAGAGCAGTGTAAACAGAGGCAACACGTGACATGGCGATGGATTTTCCGAGCGAAGCCGAGCATGCATGCATTCGTCCCTCTTCCCGAGGCCGTTTTACTACTTTTAGTAGTTTAATTAATTTGTTTAATTAATTAAAGGTCTGTAATATTTAATTAGCTTGTTAGTTAATTAATTTGTATTATTCTTTCGGTCTCTCCGCGAGAGGGCGAGTTTTGTAATAAGTGTGCGTGCGTCTCTCCGTGAGAGGGCAAGTTTTGTAATAAGTGTGCGTACGTGTGTGCATGTCTTCCAACCCCCACTTCTTTCTCTCTTTTACTTAACCGCTTACTATGGTTAGTTGTAGGTCATGTTTCAATTAGCATACCTTATGCTTGCATGTTTGCATTCATTCATCAGTATTGTATGCACCAGGCTCGGCGCATCATACTAATTGCATAAGTATTTCAATTCCAACTTGAATACGTGTATCGAGTTGTCGCATTTTCACATGCCATTCTTAGATTAGCTGAGCCTATTCCAGTTGCATTTTGCTTGCGATGCATTAGCCATTTTAACATGGACTTGGATCATACATTTGATTACTAACATGTTCTTTGTTTTGGCTCGGAGTACACTGTAAGTGTTTATGCTTTAGCATCTTGCATGTATGTTAATGTTGCCATGACAGCATGCTTACCATGAGGCTAACTGCTTAGTTGATATAAACTGCCTGAATGCCTGTGGGTGAAGGTTGGATTACTTGAATTGGATCAATTCATTGAAATCCATGTTTTAGCCTACTTGCGAGTAACAAACTCCAAACCATTTTCCAAACAAAACGGATATGCGATGCTTTGTTCCAAATTAGGCGATCTAGTCTATACTTGTATGCTGTGCGCATCACATAGTAATTCTAGGCTAATAAACCGGAATAAGAGCACATGTGTTTTCAAAAACTCGATATCATGCTTAGTAGAGGCTGATCTTCGGATCGGGCGAGCAGGGGTGCTCATAGCTGAACTTCCCCAATCGTACCCAAGTTCCCGAGCCGAAGCAACTTTGGTGATGACGGACACGTGGCCTTAGGCAACGAGTCAGGGTTTCCTAAATTCCCCCCAAAACAAAATATTTAGGTGGCGACTCTGTATCTGGCAAAGCAGTCCATGTTTGGCACTTCTTTCTTAAAAATCTGTTTTCCAAAACGATTTGCCGGATTTGGACTCTTTGGTGATTTATCAATCTCACATCGCACATTGTGGGATCAGATTAAGAACCGTGACAAATGAGTCCGAACTGTGGTAAGCATAAAGCCCGAGGGCGCGCCCACAATTACCTTCAATCTAGTCTCACTAGTGCAATGTGAAACATATATGAGAATCCAGATTTGACAACTTCTATAGAAAATCCATTTTTATTGCAAAAATATTTTCCAAAAATGGACTGCGTCATCAGATCTTAGAGTCACCACCTAATATTTTGGAAAAATTAGGAAACACGCGACTCGCGCTAAGGCCACTGTTCGTCGTAACCAAGGATGCTTGGCTCGGAACTTTAGGTATGAAGCCCGCTCACCTGATCAAAATATTGGCCTCTAGTAAGTCATGATATGAATTTTATTGACTTTATATATTCATATTCTGATTTATTAATAAATCTTAAAATTTATTATGTGAAGCAAACAAATATAGACTGTGTCATTTATTTTGGAATCAATTGTTCAGATATATTTCGAAAATGTTTTGAATAATACAATCATGAAAATCAATTTTATTCCAAATTAAACACCACAACCTTCACCCACTAGCATGTACAGAGTTATATCAAATAAGCAAATAGCCGCATGGTAGGATGCTAAACATAGTAAGAAAAATACATAAGCGGGATGCTAAAGCACAAAAACTTACATATTTACTGATGTCCAGCAAATAGGCATAACAACAAAATTGGTAAACATGCATGATCCTATATACAAGATCCTAATGCAATTCACTCATGAAATGCAAACTAAATATTCGGCTTCTAGAATATATAACATGTGAATCATCTCAAAAACATGAGGTAGCGCATAAAATCACATAATAATCGATTAAACTCACTGATGCAACTTTAGCCGGATCTTAAGGCATGAAACATGGATGTAAAGTATGGATATGATGACAAGCATATATACTACATATTTACAGATTATGGAAAGAAAATGAAAGAACGAGATAGGAAGAAACGGAGATGGGGAATTATTACATCGCTTTGAAATATTACACATCCGAATAAGGGAGAAGAGGAAAATATTACAACAAAATTAAATCCTCACAAACACTCTCTAAATCTTAAATAAATAAACAAAAACAAAAGCTGTAGGGAGGCCTCGGAGACCATGGAGACTATTCTGCTCATTGCCAAGAGGCTGCTGGGTTCTGTTCAGGAAAAAGTGGCTAGTTGGCCAAAAGATGAGTTGGCCGACCAAAAAGGTTGTTGGCCGACCAATAAGGCCAAGCCGAAAACTTTGTTTTGATCAAACACCAGAAAAAAAAAATAAAAAAAATATGCAAGTGGCTCAACTAACCACTTCCAGGTAGCTTACAATAGGTTTATAACATGAAATTGAAGCAAGAAAATCAACACAAGAAAGAAAATGTAAGAAATACTAGAAAACGAAAAATGTACAAAATTCACCGTCCAAAGAAGGATTTGATTTCTAAACTTTCTTTTGATCACCCTCAAGCTTAGGAAGTGTGTTCTAAATCCTCAGTTTGAAAATTTGAGGTTCTAGCTAGAATGATGTTTTTAGGCTATTTAACAGTGTGTGGGGGATGGGGGAGTTGTTCCAACTCTCTGTTTTTCTCTCAATTTCAACAACACTCATTCTCTTTTGATCAAGGCTCAAGTATATGGCTATAACAGAATTTATGGGTTTGGTGTGGTATATTCAAAGATGGTATATTAGTGTATCTCTAAGCTTATAGCTCAATGTTCAAGACTTTTCTCTTTTTCTCTCTAACTCTCAATTCAATTCCATTCTCTTCTTCCCTCGCTCTGATCCTCCACATATATAATAAATGGAATGCAAAATCAGGGAGGTGGGAGACAAAGTAAGAGACAAGGATGATGGAATGATAAGGGTGGTTGCCTTGGATGCTCCTTTTGGAGTAGAAGACAATCCCTTTTTTGACAATGGAAGCCAAAGGAGGATAATGGAGGGGACCTAGATACATCTTGTGCATGAATGTATCATCAAAAGATCTGAAATGGCATGACCCACACGCTTTCATCAACAATTCTACCGAAACTGCCCTGCTCCTAGGAAAATTAACTGGCAGGCCAAAAACTTGGGTTGGCCATTTGGCTAGACCAAAAAGTTGGCCGTGGTTGACTATTTTGCATGAAACAGGCTTTTTTGACAGAATTCTCATCCTTTTCTACTATTTTGACACTGTTCTTTGCTCAATTTCCTGAGAAAATGTTTCATTTTGAAGTTTAAAAGTGAGCCTCTTAACATTACGAAAATATTCGAAACAAAGCACGGAAAGAAAGTTTCGAAAAAGAGTTTCGAACGGGATTTGAACACTTGGCCAAAACAGGCTTAAGTTTGGAAATGAAGCACAAATTCCATCTTTCTTACTAAGAATTTTATGAGAAACACGTTCTTGTTTTCATCATCGGATAATCAAAAGAAAGCGCCCAAGTCTTAGGACTGGTCAAAATAGGGTGTCTATAGTATCCTCCTTTCTTCGAGTCTTATTATACCCATCTTTGGAAGGCCATCTTCACTTCGCATCAGAAATTGTCCCAGAATGGGATAAATATTCGACAAATACCCCAATCTGTCTTTAGCCCATTGCTTCGAGTTCATATGTTGAGTTGTTGGATAGAGTGGCAGTTGATAAGGCTCCTCACTAGAAGTAGATTGGCATTTACGATCTCATAATGCTCAGTCGTTCAACATAGAAACTTGACAAAGGTTTCTTGCTAGTGACACTTCAATTTTGGTCTGTATCAACCAATTATTTTCACTTTCGCTTCGGTATGATGGCTCTTACTCTCCAAGATCTACGTTTTTTACTGGAAGTTGCCCCTATAGTGAGGAGAAAAATGCTCTGATCTCCTGTAAAAGCATTTTTTTTTTTTTTGCCTATCCTAAGAAGAAGGATCTGACCTATGGATTTTTTCTATTAGAAAGGAAGAAAACTAAAGGAGATGTCTCAAAGGAAGAGTACATATCATTCTTAGCCTATTGGCTGAATAAGTTCATCTTTTGTGTTTCTTCTCACAAGGTAACTAAAGATTTTACTAATTCAATCAAAACTCTTTCTTCCGGAAGGAAGTTAGTCCTAGCCCCAATCATTTTGGCCTTTTTTTTAGGGGATATGAAGGAAATGGTTGATTCCAGATACACAGGAGGCGCTGGACCTTTTTGGCTTCTTCAAATCTGGCTACGGGCCTACTTCCCTGAGTTTTGCCCAAAAAAACCTCTGATTGCTTCCAGTAGCTTTAGTGCCTCTTTTGTTAATGTTGAGCTCAAAAACTTCAACTTTAACAAGTATTTTACTTTCATCTACCAGGATATAATCACTAAGAAGGGTAAGATATGGCTCCCTTTCTAGCGGTTTAAGGCTTCTTCTTGGCTATAAACACCTCATTGGCAAATCTCTTCATTAAACTCTAAGTGTAAGGAGCTTTGGGTAATCTTTCTCATTTCCAGAGGTCTTCCTTATGGCATGTCTTATTCCCTCAATGACAGTAAGTGTGGGATTGAGTATTGTAATGACGCTCAGTTTTCCAGGTAGTTTGGCTTGACCCAACTACTTCCTTGCCTTTCTTACCCTTCTCAAAATGATTCCTTTGTTGGTAGGCTTGTGCTCAATATGCATGAGGTTGAAACAGTTGTCCAATCCTTCTTAACACTGAAGCAAAGTTTCCAAGCTTCTCTCGTTTGATGAAGCTCTTGATGCACTAAATGAATTTCACATTTGGTGCAACCTTTGTGTGGCCAAGAACTTCTCATCTTATGTTGAGGAGATTTTGTCAAAGATTTCTCTTGAGAGTGCTCAGAAATAGAAATAGAAAACCTCTATTCCTCCTTCGACCTCCAAAGGCAAAAAAGGTAATCTTCTTTCCTCCTTTGCAACTTGCAATTCCATTCTACATTTTGAGAACTTCTACCATTGTAAATGGAAACCCTGTAATCTGGAGGGTATGGTTCACGTGAAAGATGATCGTCTCATAACGATTGAGGAGGAAAGAAAGGATATAGCAAATATTTCCTTTTTCAAAGTTTTTTCAGAGTTAGGTCCAAACACTTGTCCAGTAAAAAGTTTTTACAAACCATATGGGAGATCCTTACCTCCTCTTTCTTAAACCTCCTTTGCTCTTGCCGATACCCTTCATTAGAATTGAATGAACTTTTTTGTGCCGAAAGCCTAGAAAGTTATTGTAGCAAAGGTTGATCCTTCTTTGTGGGGGATAGAAGATGCTTTGAATTGTGGAGCTGTTATAGCAGAAAGATTACCGAGCCAAGGTTAGATGGCCTTATATTCCCTTTTTGATGTCTTCTTTTCATGGAACTAACTTGGAATCTTCTCCTTGCTTGTAGATGTTATCCCAATCAGCACGTAAACTCCTAAAATCTTATCAAATGACTCTAACAATGATGAAGAAGGTGAGGAAGAGTTTGACAATGTCCCTGCTCCACCTCCTCCTACTAAGAAAAGCAAGAACAAAGTTGAAAAGGTATATTCTTTTTGATTTCTTTCTAGAATGTTGACTTTTGTTTGCTAACTTCTACTTATTTCTTTTTCTTAGGAATGTGTTCAGTCCAAAAAGTGGACTCACTCCACCCATGTGATTTTGGATGATGATACTCCTTCTTCTCCAAAGAAAGGAAAAAAAGACAACTCTCCCTACTTCTCTTGTTTCCACTACTTTTAGAAACAAGACTTCAAGCAAAACAATTCTAGTAAGAGAATGTCTTTTTTGATTTACTTTTGCCTTTGTGAAATTGTCTTCTTCAACTTAGAATAATCTTTTGTACCCTTTCAGCAAAAGTCTATTGCATCTAGTAGCGAAACTGAACCTTCTAAAGCCACAGAGTTTAAGACACCACCATCTCCTGCTGCCAAAAAGTTATTTGACATGGACTCTTTCTAATCTTTGACCAAGAGGAGCACTTTTTCTATGTCTAAGACTTCTAGCAGTATGACAATGTCTTCAGTTTCTGCTATTACCTCTGATTCAAAAGAAGTTGTCAAGGCAAAGTCCCAATTAAAATAGCTCCTTGCTATGAACGTTTTTGATGTGCTCCACCCTAGGCGCCTTCCTAGCCTAACTGATGCCTTAGGGGTTCTGTGCGAAGCTTCAACACTTGGTGATGACCTTCGTCAGACTCTGTAAGGCTTTTAGACTAACCTTCCTAGCATTCGATACATCCATAAAAATTCCTCTAAGGAGATAGTAGCAATTAATGAAAAATTTGAGAAGTCCCAGACCCTTGAGCAGCGTCTGACTGAAGTCTTTGCCTCCTTTCAACAACTAAAGAATGAGGCCACTGAGAGTGACCAAAAGGAGTTTCCAAGCATTGTAGAACTTCAAGCTCGGTTGATCATTGCCAAAGCCAAGTCTAGGAGTTTCCATGAGAAGGTTGAGCAACTGTTTAACTCGACCATTCCAATGATGGAGGAACTGGAAAACCTTGATGCTGAATTGTCAAACTTGGAACTCAAGAAGACCTAGTGTAAAGGAGAGTAGAACACCATCAAGAAGACTTGGCAAGATTTGGAGGCCAAGATTGAGAACCTTCTATGATACTATTATTTTCCTTTTTGGATCTTCTAACATTTTATTTTTTGAACATGTACCCCAGCCTTTTTCAAGCCAAAGGCCATTTTGGGAATGTCTTCTTCAGAAATAAAAATTTGGTTACAACAAGAGTGACCATCCATAAATGAGAGTACCTTATGCTTTGTTCATCTATCTACCAGAAGGTCTGCAACTGGCATTAGATATTCGTCTTTAGGAGTTGCCAAGTTTGAGCTTCTGAAATCAATGCACGCTAATCTTTTATTCTTTTTTATGACAAGAACTATGTTGGAAAGTCATTCCACATATTTAGTGGTTTTGATGAAGCCTGCTTTCAGGAGGCACTCAAGTTCCTTATTTACCATCAGTATGACTTTTCTTAAGATCCTTTTTGGAGGTTGCTTGTATGGGGTGAAACCTTCTTTGATAGGTAATTGGTGTTCCACAAGCCTCTTGGAAAGGCTAGACATTTCTTTATACTCCCATGCAAAGCATTTCTTGAACTTTCGTAGGAGTTAAGTTAATTCCACTGTGGTATGCCTTTTTAGGGTTACCGAGTAGGTCCAACAGTTTGGACTCCCAATCTCTTGATCTAGTTTCACAAGTGCAATGTGAAACATGAATGAAAGTCCAAATCCAACAATTTTGTACAGAAAATCCATTTTATTGCAAAACATTTGCCAGAAAATGGACTATATCACCAAATCTTAGAGTAGCCCCCTAATCTTTTGGAAAAACTAGGAAATCCTTGACTCATGCTAAAGGCCATTGTTCGTCATAACCAAAGTGTTTTAGCTCGAGAACTTAGGTATGAGAGAGGAAGGTCATAAATTGAGCACCACACTCATCCGATCAAAAAGATCGGCCTCTACAAAGTCATGGTGTGATTTTTATAGTCTCCATATATTCATATTCCGATTTTAATAATGCTACCATTACTATCTAAGGTATACAAATATAGTTTGCATCACTTGCTCTGGTTATGTTGTGATTCCATGCATTTTGAAAAGCATTTTGTACAACTCAACATAAAAAAACAACTCAGCAACATAAGACTCAACAACATTCCAGCGCAAGCAACATGACCTCTATCCACTAGCATTCACACGGATATTTCACTTAAGCACATAGTTGCATGGCATAATTCCAGGTATAATAAATAACATGTACATACAAAATGCTAAAACAAAAAAATGCTCACCTAATACTCCATGATAAGTAAGAAGAATCTGCTAGAAATATATGCATATGCAAATTAACAGAATCCATATACATGGAAAAATGGATGCACAACATGGGTATGATAAATAAAACATGATGCTATATACAACATACACGGAAAACATATAAATAAAAGAGATAGAAAGACGCGGGGTTAGGAGTTATTACAACAATTTGAATGAATAATAAAAGGAGGTCGAGGGAAGAGATTATTACAACAAATTAATGAATAAGATATGGGGTGGAAGAATTATTACAACAAATAAATTAATCCATCCAAATTACTGCTGGATTAAACGAATCATACTAAACAAATCAGGAAATGTACATAGCAACCCCGAAGTGCCCAGGAGAACACCCCCTAGAAATTGCCATATTTTGCTCTACTCTGCTTGGGAATAAGCCTCACTGGGTAGGCTACAAAATCATCTGGCTGACTAAATGGATG
Source organism: Camellia japonica (assembly GCA_030407325.1). Lineage (NCBI taxonomy): Eukaryota > Viridiplantae > Streptophyta > Magnoliopsida > Ericales > Theaceae > Camellia > Camellia japonica. Next base: position 122,147,455 of record JAPPVO010000031.1, read on the forward strand.
TCCGGCCAGTCCAATCCTCCAAGATGAACACTCTTTTTATACAAAAAGCACAGAACAAAAACAAAGCACAACTTCCAAATGGTGTTCATCATTTCTACCTCTCCCTCTCGCAGAGAACACTTAAGAATAAGGTAGATAAGCCCCAATCCTTAGCAATCATGCGAATGACTATGCGCAATAGATATTCTACCATAATTCCTCAAATTAAATGAATTAAACAAGCAAAATTTAAGCCTAGGAAATAAATAAGAACCTACAATCATCGCTTTGTGAATGAGGGCAGGTTAGTACCGAAATTCATGCTATCGAATAGAGAGAGTAGGTTAATGCCCATTATTTCTTAGTGGAAGCTTTTCCTTTAAAGCAAGAAATCCATCAAAAGCTATTAAAGACTCCTCTTCTATTCATGGAACAATGGTGTTTCCACCCTTTTCCATGTTCACAAATGATGGAGAAAAGAGTTTTCAACATCTTTAACCTTAAATTTCTTACTTCACTTCCAAGAAAAATCAATGAATGTGAAGAACAACCACTTCCTCAACATCAAATCTCAAAGATCATCCCTTTAGCCCTAAGAAACAACCACTTTGACTCATTTGGCTTAGCATGGGTCGAGAGATATGGACCAATCATGATGGAATGATGAGATATGTGATGAGAAAGTATGGAAATATGAAAGAATTTACTTTACACAACCAAAATTGTGGATGGATGGTTAATATCTACCCCCAATCACACCCACAAGGTTCCAATATATAACAACAAGAGATTATAACTCTAGAAAACAAGAAAAAAGATTAAAGCTATGGAAAAGTAAGGAGAACTATCAACTCAATGGATGGGTGGCTACTTTCTACCCCCAACCACATCCATGAGGACTTATTACAAGATTACAACAAGTATGTAATGAAATTCAGAACTTAGAAATGAAGAACAAGAGGGAGAAAGCGGTACAAAGTTCAAAAGTTCACCTCTTTAAAGAGAATAATCTTCTTGGTTCTCCAACTCTTTCTTGGCACCTTCAAGGTCCTTTAGATGTAGCTTAAGATGTTCAAGATCCTTAGAAAGAAACTTAGACTCAAGCTTTAATGGTGTTTTTGATAGTGGAAGTTGAGAAAATGAAGGTTGGGGATGAAGTGTAGGAAAGAAGCTCTCAACTTTCTCTCTAAGCCTTGGGAAAAATTTGTTAACCTTTTGAAATGGATTTTCGACCTCTGCTTATAGAGTTTTGGACATAAATATCTAAGATATTTATGAAAATCTTGTAGAAAATGCTGAAATTTCAAAAAATGCTCTGTTCCCAGACAATTCAGCTGGCCGTACCATTATATATCTAGCTAAGTATATTCTCATCCAGCCATGAATTGTTGTCTAGCCAGCTGGAACATACATCGTTGGATAAATAAGGTAAAGCTAGCATGATTTGAAAGGAGAAATAGGTATTTCAGAGGATTCCACATATTTCATTCATTCATACTATATCCTTTGCTTGGTCCATTTGAAAGAAGACAATAGTTTTTATTTTGAAAAGATGAGCCTCAGGACATTATTGGAATGTCTGGAATCATGCAACAAAACACACTTTGAGAAAGATTTTCAATTGGCCGAAAAAGTATTTTGGCCAAAACAGGTATTTGGCTGGGATTTAAAGCTTAACTCTCAGGCTTCCTGCTGGGGAACTCATATGATTGGCACATCTCGATTTCATCATTGGGTGTTAAAAAAAGAGCACCTAAGTCTTAGGACTAGTCAAAAATAGGGTGTCTACATCCACAATGACTTCTTTTATTCCCAGATTTACTTCCTGCATGGGGTCCTAAACTTCTATCTTCAGATCATGATGACAGTTAGAAAAAGAAAAAGATTTGAGAATTCTAGAAACTAGAACAAGACATGATGACGGTGACCCAATATGTGGCAGATGACGAGGACAAGGAGCAAAAGTTGAGTGGAGTTTAGACCGTATAATTAGATGAAGAGTTCTGCCATTAAGACTTCCCACTTCGGCGGATGTAGTTGACACAACATTGGATTCAGAATGAGATAAAGAAGAATCCAAGAGGATTTAGAGCTTGAGGAAAGGGAGCCAACTTCATAAGGGACTAGAAATGAGCAACTGGAGAAATATAACACCATACTCCATGCTGTTGACTGTGGAAAATGAAAAGAATGATACGAAAAGAAGTCGAGGATGACTATTTAAGGGAAGAATGATCGAAGAACACTAGAAACCAAGTCATGTTAAAGCCTTATATGAAAGGAACACAGAGACAACAAAGGCATAGGAAAGAATGATTAATGATTAAAGTAGGGAAAATGTAACTAGGATGGTAGTTAAAACCCTTTTGGAATGGCCTTTTGTAATACAAGCATAGGTGGTGTAAATTCTCTTTTATCCCAGTATCTTAACACTCGAGTAAGTGTTTTATTCATTGTATACCTTCGTATCTGTAGTAGGTTAGGTCATTAGAACTTGTATGCGAACCTTGGGAAATGTTTGTGCATTTAATTCTTGATTCCCGGGACATGAAGATACTCGACTCTGACCTCATCTTAGAAATAGATTCATTATTGGAATATCAAGCTATGATCGACGACTACCAGAAGAAGTAAACAACTTACCTATCCAATGGGATGCTTTTATTGTTTAAGAGAAATAGACTAGTTTCTATGATTCAACAAATCGATAAACACAATGACATCAGCAACCTACCAAAGGGTCAATGAGATTAATCCTTAACAAGTATGAAGACCTTCATGTCAGAAAATTGGCAACATAGGCCTTCGTGCTATAGTAGTGACATCATACGATGAGCAGTTCAAAATTTTTGAGAACCACAAAAGATTAGTGCACCCTTATGTCATTAATGGGAGAGAAATTTGATTCACAACGCTATTATCAGAATGAGACAAGTAGTGGCTCTGGACAGAAGGGAGAAGAACTTAAGAAAAGAAGATGATTCAAATTATAAATGTATGTTGGCAAGGCTTACTTGGAAGCGTGAGAATACAATGCAAACAAATTGCCCTTAATATTTCGAGATATGGGGAATGACTGAAATTTCGAGGATGAATTTTTTTAAGGGGGATAGGTTGAGACCCCTAACTTTTTAAAATTCCTATAAGGCCCATACTTTTGGGTTATTTCAATGAAAACTCTCAATTCCTCGTTTATTTGTAATTTTAACCCTAGAATAAAAAAGACGCGTCCTGATCAAAACCATGCATACCTTAATTGATCCTAATAACTTAGGAATCACTTCTAATACCCTAATACTAATTAATTTCCTCCCTAATTATAGATTGATCACTCAAAACCTAGATTATCATTTTTTAATTTGAAGTGAATAAACTTAAACCGAATTGCCTTTCCTGGCCCTAATTTAATTTAATTCTATACTAAAATAGATATTATAATTCAGAAATTAAGCCTTAGTCCTCATATTTTATTAGATTTATATATGGATCTCAAAATAAAGTACCTTTATATATATATATATATATGTATATGTATATACTTATACCTTTTCTCATCAAATCATTTTGAACACAAAATCTATATATATACATATATCAATTTGTACACAAAATAAAATAAAAATCTTCCCTAAACCACCATCACATGGCCGACCACTCCTAGGTATGCATTTGTAGTGTCCTTTTGAAACACATTGCATAAATCATTGAAAGAATTTGACTAAAGTACTAAAAAACTAGAGATTTTGTTTTTCCTTGGTGAAGGAGGAAAAAGAAAGGAATTCTTGAGCAAACACTTCACTAGGCATTCAAGTAAACCACAACACAACACTCTCTTTTATTTTTTCATTCGAATACATCATCTTAGAGGTTTTAAATATCATTTTCAGATATGTATTCATGGTGTTCTTGTGTTTGAATAAAATAATTTGAGCCTTGTTTCCTTCCTTACTTGTATTTTCTCTTAATGGAAGCAAAACTATCTTTTTCTATTCACATCTTACAATATTTCCAAATGCACACCTTCAATCTAAAAATCAGAGCTATTTGTATATTATTTAGCATATTTTTTCATAACAGAAATGAAAAATCACTCATGGTTTCCCTTTTTTTCTATTACTCCTCTTATTTCAAGTTTTGTGCAAGAAAGACCGGTATTTTCAGCCCACTTTTAAAAATATTCTAGAAAATTGAAGAAAAATCCCATTGACCACATTTTTATATCAAAACTTTCCTTAAGGTGTTATATTTCAGGTAAAAATGGTTTTATTGAAAAAGAGTGAGTGGTTTAAGAAAAAATCTAATTTTCATAACAGTCAACGAATTTGGATAGCGATGGAGTATTTTTTTTTTTTAATATAACTAAAAATCTGAGAAAGCTATCCCATTTTTGAAAGATGATCTTTAGAGTGCATCTAATTTGAAATTTTGTTTTTGTTGATGATTTCATGCTTTTAATTTCATGAATGTGCTTATTATCACATGTTTAGGCCTTAGTATGATATTTACATTATTTATGCTTTGATGATGCTCGTACTTGTATGAAAATTATTGTTTCAATAGTTTGCTCTAACCTTAACTTAAAACATCTAACTCAAGGGGAAACTAAATTGGGGTGGTATTGGATTTTCTATTACTTGAATAATGATGAGATGATAATGGATTGATAGGACGTGTTTCCTAACTGAAGGGGAAGTCTTGCGCAAGTGGTTGTTTCAGAACCCTTGAATGGATTAGTTGTATTTGGACCCTACGTACTTATGACAAATAAGGTTAGAGGATGTTATATATTTTTACCGTCTCTTTTGGGGTCCTTGATTGACGCAACATGGTATGTAATCATTGTAGGCATCCAAGGTAAGGTCTACAAAGCAGCAAAAGAGGGGCATACCGAATAATCCGAGTCCAATTCTTGTGTTTGAGAGGATAAAATCTCTTTGGGGGATTTCTAGATTACTAAGACCTAACTTGTAATCCTTTGCTTGTTTACTTGATTATTATACTTCTTGCTTATTGTAAATGTGGTTGTGTGTTAGATTGGCAAAAACGAACGGGGTGTATGTGCATTTACTGGGCATTCTAAGCTCATGGCATTTCATGCCAAGTATTGATGAAATTTATGCAGACGACGACACAATAGAAACATTTGAAGACATATAGCTATCCTAGAAGAATTAGGAATTAGTAATTATGTTTTGGGATTGTAAGTGTTAAAACTTTTATCATAATTAAGATATGATATTGTAACTATTATTTTACTTATCTACATATATCTTTTGTGAACTTATCCTTATCCTTCCGTCAATTTATATAGACCTTGTGTTAATACCTTGTAAAGATCTTTCAAAAAAGTAACTTTGCTATTTAAGGAGATTGGACTTTAAAAGAAGGCTATATTGACTCCTCGTATCTTTCCTTGTATCTTACTTTGTTATTAACCAAAAGACTCATTAGTGACGTTGCCTAGACTTGTAACCTTAGAAGAACCCTGTATTTATTCGTTAATATATTCCCTGATGTTCTTGATTTTTTAGGTATCCCAAAACATGTATGGATCCAACCCCCTCCTAACAGAACATTATAGGAGGAACTAGACTCAACTACAAAGAATGGAGTTGTCATAGTCTTTGTCCTAACAGTAAGGTTCATGACAAGGATTCCCTAAGAAAAAGTAACTCCTTTTACAAAATCTGTTATGCTGGCATTAGATGGTAGTAGATCTTTCTCAGTCTTCCCAAGCTTGTTTAGCATGACCTTGGGAATCCGATTGGTTGTAGAGCCGTTGTCCACCAATAACCTATTAACAGGCACACCATCAAGATGGCCTGTGATGTAGAGTGGTCTAATGTGCTTCACAACTCTTATAGGAGGTATTTTAAAGATCACACTTGGTGAAGAAGGTTTCTTAAAGTATGTCTCATTCTTCAGGATTATGATAGTAGAAGTAACTTCTGATGCTTGATCACTACTTGGTAGAATTTTAGGTGTTTGCCGTTTCTCCTTAATGTCCCTAGGAATAAAAGAGGAATGCCTATCCTTAGCAATAAATGCTAGGGGAGGAACAAATACCACACTGCAAGTAGAAGAAGACTGAGAAAGAAGAAAGGTAAAGAACTAGAAGACTTAGCTGAATTTTCATCAACCTACTTTTCATTACCCCCTTGTCAGTATGATCTCCTAGTCTAGGTTGATGCTCCATAATGGTAATTTGCCTAGGAAGCAACAGCTTGTTCTAAGAAGTCTCATACTCCTTGGGCTTATATTCTTGCCTGACCTTCTTTCTTGCTGCTTACAAAGTGTTGGAATTGGGCTTTAGGTTCTCCGCTCTTTCCTCTTTGGCTCTCCTTTATGCCGGTCTTCTACGTTTAAAATGCCTTTTCTAAAACTTAGATAGTGTAGGCAGCTATTGGGGAAATTTAGACTGCTCTATATGAACCCACCCACTTGGAACAAAAATAGGAGGTTTCACTATTCTAGGCACTATGTAGCTTGGAGACGTAACTCTCAAGTTCTCTAACCCTTCTTGGACCTCAGTCGTAGCAAGCCGAAGTCGTTGTCTTCCTTGTTTTGTTGTGGTTTAGACTCATATTTGATCATAAAACTTTTAGCAATGGCCTTACCCTTTTCAAAACTCTAGCCACAATGCTCACATACTCCTGGCAGATGGACTTCCTTCGTGACCTCTGTTGGTTACTTGGAAAAGGTAAGTGTTTCTACAATAGGCCTCTTTCCTCTGACGTAAGACTCATCATAAAAGCCTTTTGGATTCAGATGTCTTCTTTGATGATGTCTTGAAGGGGCTCCCAAACTTAGCTTCCTCTTAAGAATTGATGATAGGGCTTCTTTGAAACTCACAATTGCCACATTGGTACCTAGGCTAGTTAGGAAAGGGTCACTATCAACTCCTATGTTTCCCTTTTCTTGGTCAGGGAATTTGAACTCCCTACGATGAATTCGGTCATGAGCATCATTTCTAAAAGTAATATAGTTACGAGTAGAATGATTCTAAGAGTTATGGTACTTACAGTAGTCTTTGCCTTTGATCTCCTCTGTAGATGGAATTATGTGTCCTACAGAGAATTTAAACATCTTTTCAGTCATGTAGTGATCAAAGATATCTTCTGCTTTGGTGATGTCGAAGGTATATGACCTTGTAAGACGATTTGTCATTTGAGAAATTTGGTTGCTTCACTTTCACAAAAGCCTTGCAGACGTATGACTTATTTCTACAATATATGCCATAGCTACTTCTGGATTGTAATCCGCTTCTGCACTTGCTCCAGGGTAATTTGGGTCCTTATAGTAAGTTTCTTTTGATGCTACCTTTCTATCACGTTCCTACTTTAGAATCTGGTCATACCTTGTCACCCTTGTTGCGAATTTCAATAAGTCTCTGTTTCAGGTAAAACCACCTTATACTTGAAACGAGGTGCTTTGAATCTAGAAATGTAGGCTTCAAATGATTTTCCTAGAACTTGGCCCATCCTTGATAAATCCGCCATGGTAATTTCTGGTTCTAAACGATAAAAATGTTAGTGGATTACCTCATCCATTTGTTGCTGAGATAGAATGGAATTAAGAGGTAGATTAATGTACGAAGTGAAGGCAGTGCTAGTAAGTGAATTGGCAAACTACCTTATCTTCAAAAAGTCACTGCCTCCTGCCTCTCCACACTGAACAGTGAATCTGGCTATGTGTTCAACTATAGAGCGTGTATCTTCTTTTGAGAATAGTATGAACTCAGGAACTTTTAACCTCTAGGGAACTCCACAACTAAGTCTGACACTTCTGGGTAGGGCTTTCTGTAAATAGGCCTCCCAATATGCTTGAATGTCAGACCAAATTGTTCTTAAATCAACTATAGAATCTGCTCCCTGTTTAGAAGAGGATTATGCTACTGAATATGAGGCACTGGAAAATACGGATAAGGTACAGAAGGTTGGCCAAAAGCATTTTGTCCCCCGAGACCTACTACAGGAGGATTGAACAATGGGTTTGGTGCCTCCCATGCTAGTGCAACAAAGTCTTCTAAAAGAGCCCTCTGACCTTTTGGCTAACCTGTAGGAGGATTAACTTGTCAGTCTAGGGTCTTCTGGGTAGATTGCCCCCTGTGTCTGTGACTCTAACTCTTGATGCAAGGGTGGAAGTTGATGAACCTTGACCATTTCCAAGAGGTTGTGGATGATCAACTGTTGGACCTCTAGGTAGGTTGCTGTAACAAGCCCGCGGGGGACCTCGCTACAGTTCGGACTCGATTTGTGTCACGGTTCGTAATCTGAACCAAAGAGTCCAACTCTGGCAAATCGTTTTGAAGAAAAACAGATTTTTGAAAAGTAGTGCCAAACATGGACTGCTTTGCCAGATACAGAGTCGCCACCTAAATATTTTAAAATGGAAAATTTAGGAAACCCTGACTCGGTGCCGAAGGCCACGTGTCCGTCATCACCAAAGTGGTCTTGGCTCGGGAGCTTGGGTACGATCGGGGAAGGTCAGCTATGAGCACCCCCTTTCGCCCGGTTCGAAGACCGGCCTCTACTAATCGTGATGTCCAATTTTGAAAAGGTTATGTGTTCTTGTACCAATTATTGGCCTAGAATTACTATGTTATGCGCACAGCAAACAAGTATAGACTAGATTGCCTAATTTGGAAATAAGCATTGCATATCCGTTCATTTTGAAAACGTTTCGGAATTCGCTACTCGCAAGTAGGCTAAAACACGGATTTCAACGAGTTTTTCCAACTCAAGCAATCCAACCTCCACCCACAGGCATTCAAATAGTTTATCTCATATAAGCATTTAGCCACATAGTAATCATGCCGTCATGTTAACATTCACACGCATGCGATATGCTAAAGCATAAATACTTACATCGTACTCCGTGCCAAAACAATAAACTGGTTAGCAAACATGCATGTCCTAGTTCATGTTAGAGTGACTAATGCATCGCATGCAGAATGTATTTAGGATAGGCTCGGCTAACCCTAAAATGGCATGTGAAATGCTCCAATTATCACGTATTCAATTTTGGAAATTGAAATATAATGCAGTTTGTATGATGTACCGAGCCCGGTGCATGTCAACAAATGCATGGATACACGCATGCGTTGCATAAGGTATGCTAAAATAAACGTGCCCTAATCTACCATCATAAGCAGGTAAATAAAAGGGAAGAAAGAAGTGGGGGTTGGAAGACATACACACCACTCACCCACGCTTATTACAAATACGCCCTCACTCGGAGGGACCAAATAAATAATACAAATTAACTAACTACGCAAGCTAATTAAATATTACAAATTGATTAAATTAACAAATTAATTAATCTAAGAAAAACGGTAAACCGCCTCGGGAAGAGGGCCAGATGCATGTGCGCTCGGATTCCGCTCGGAATTGCACTGCCATGCCTAGCCTGCCTCTGTTTTCCCTGCTTTGCTCCTCTGAAAACTGCCAAAGTCCCAAGGATGCCTCTCTGGACATTGGAGAATCCTACCGGCTAGAGGGAATGACCACCGGCACTAAGATGTGGCCCATCGGCACAAAATGAATCCACCGACCATCAATTGACTGCCGGTCGGCACTAAATAATGCCGGCCAGCAATGAATTCCTGCAGAACCTGCAACTCACAGCAGCAAAGGGAAAAATCTTGCATGGCAGCTCAATTCAAGCAATGTATGCACCCAACACATTCCTTATCATGTTTGTGACTCAAAGGAGGATGTGCCTCGATTCTCGGGCCACCAATCACGCATTTCCATGCATGATGGCCCAAAGGATCAAGTGTGCAATTTTCATGTCAAATGAAATGCAAACTAAACAATCAAAGAGCCCAATCCCCATCACCAAATCAAGGGACAAGGCATGCATGCAAGATGCATTGCAACCTAATCATGTTAGCTAGGGATGCAACATGAGCATGTGAACAAACAATGCAAGCACACAAGCAAACATGAGGTAAGCATGCAAGCAAGCAAATGATGGTCTTAAACATGACTTAAACAACTCCAAATGGGCCTAAAATCAGTGGCCAAAATGCCCAAAAATGAGGGTTAAACACACATGCACACATGCAAGTAAGTTGGACCAACACTTTAAGCCTTAAACAAGCAACTTCCAAACACATTTGAAAGGGGATATCATGGACCACTAGCATGCAATATAAGCTCTGAAATTCATGCTAGAATATGGTGCCAAACCAAGCCAAATGAAGCAAACATAAGCATGCAAGCATAGTCCAAGCACTTGAGGCAAGTCATGAAGCTTTGAAGCACATTTAATCACAACAAACATGGCATACACTAAACAACTAAAAACAGATTTTTAGTGCATAAAACCAAGCCCAAAGGACTACTTAGATGGCATCTAAATGGCTTGAATTCAAAGGCATGCACAAATGCACTTTCAAGGAGCATACAACACAAGCTCATAAGGCATTAAAGAGGCATGCAAGGCAAGTATACAAGCATGTTAAAGGGACTGAAATAACATGGAAAATGATTCCAAACCATTGAAATGATGCCAACAAAACATGCTATGCACTTACATACTTAAGGCCAACAAGCCCAAACTACAAAGAGGCTATACCAAACATGCCAAGATCGACCCAAACAACTATGGACAGACCTAAAACATGATGAAATAAGCACAAGAGCTTCACAAAGCTAAGCCTAAAACATGCTGAATTAAGGTTTACAACCCAAAGCAACTTAAGGCCTAAACATGGCATTACAAAGGCATCTATGCAAAACATGCATGGAGTACCAAAACCAACACACAACATGATTATATTATGGCATAATAAGCATGAAATGCAGCCTAGACATGATCAACACACACTTGAACACAAGGCTCCTTGAGAGACCAAAAATGGTCCCTTTCAAGGACAACAAGGAGGGGGGGTGACCCTCCCCTTTTGGAGGCTTCAAGGCACCATCTCCACCACTGAAATCCCTCAAGATTTCAGTGGTGAAGAGGCCCAAACACCAAAGTCTCGAAACTTGCACAAAATAGCACAAAATGAGGCCTTTCAAGGCCTAAGGGTGGTCAAACTCACCCAAACCACAAAACACCCTTAAGAAACAATTAAGAGGGCTTAAAAACAGAACTTTTTTATGTTATACACTAAACACAAAAACAGCTTTAAGACAGGTAAAAAAATGATGCAAAAATGGGGTAAAAAGTACTAGTTTCTTACCCTTGTTGACCTTCTTCACAAGTGTTGATGTTGTTGCTTCCTTGGGCTCAAATCCAGCCAAGAACACCAAGAACAACCTCTTGGAACCTCAGAAACTAAGAAAAGGTAAAAGACTAGGTGCTTGTGTGCAATAATATGAACAAATGCATCTAGAACACTTAAGAAAGAGAGGTATAGAGATATGATATGTATCAATCCTAGACCTAAAACCAGAGCTCTCTCTGAGTTGTTTTCTCTCCAAAAAACCAACCCTAAAGCCAAGGGGGAAGGGCTCCTCTTATAGAGGAGCCAAACTTGTAATGCTTACAAGTTAAGCAACCAAGAGGGACATCCCTCCATACACGTGTATGGAGGGGGAGCCAATGCCAGACAGCTGTAATAAAATATCTGAAAAAGCAGCTGAAAGTAATCGGCTAGCCAAAAATGTCATTTTGACAAAATTGAGTGCCGACCGGCAACAAAGAGTGCCGACCGGCAATATATATTGCCGGTGGCAACAAAAAAGCCGGTGGCCTCTAGCTAGTGCCGGTGGTGTGTGGGGATGCCTTACAAGGCATTCCCTGCCCCTCCAAGGCAAAATACAAGTGTTTGGTGCAAAACCAGACACAAAACAGTCGAGTTCGGAGATCCTGAGACAAGGCGCGTAGCCGAGACCTCCGGGAACTCCAAACGAACACAAACATGGGTAATCACCGAGTGTTCAAGCGGTGACATCCAAGTCTTGAGGACGGTCAAAAATGGGGTGTCTACACCACCCCATGGATTCATTGGCTGAGTAGATGAAACAGTGGATGGTCCAATTCCTTGGTCTCGTCCAATATTATGAACATGTGGTACTTGTTCTGAAGTGCTGGTCTGTTCGACCATAGGTTCTGATAAAATAAGAGTTTCCACATGATGTGTTATCACATTAGCCTCTGGATTATGTATCTCTACATCTCCTTCCACTCCTTCTTCCAAGCGTTCATTTTCTCCCTGTCTCCTACATCTAGCCATTTCAATTAGTCCCACCGGGCGTGCCAAAAATATATGTTGGCTTTTTGGCTTTCAAAGGTTATTATTGTAATTGCGAGCGTGCCAACAAGGATCAATCAGTCCTTACAAAAAATTAATTGCCAACCAATTATCAGACGATTGTGTTTTAGTTCTTTCAGCCTCAATGAAGAGGACTTTTACTGGTGGCTTGATTTAGGAGAATTAAGCAATATAACAATCAAATAAAGAACAGTTGAAGTATTTCATTAAAATGAAAAACTTACAATGATCCAAACTCAGCCTCGTAGAGGTTTACAGCAACAATCTACTTGAAAACTACTCCTATGAACGAAGTGCAGTGCAGGAATTTAAAGTACATGAAATGTAAGACTGGAAATGTAAAACTGGCAATAAGAATTTCTAGTCCCCACTATTAAGGCTTCGTATTCAGCTTGGTTATTAGAACAGGTAGCTTCATCCACTCTGAAACCATGTGTGGTTTCTACCCCTTGTGGTGATCCTAATCACAATACCAATCCAGTTAAGCCATTGGCTTTCGACCCATCGAACCACATCTGCCATGGCTCAACACTAGCCATACCAAGTTCCATTATCTCTTGGCTCTCTGTTTGAGATGGATGGTCGCCAGAAAATTGGCTAAAACTTGCCCTTTTACTGCCCTTGGGGGACATATCTAGATGAAACTCTGATAAGGCTAGTATCCACTTGCCAATTCTCTCCCCTCAACATAGGTCTAGATAACATGTACTTAACCAAATCTGTGGTTGCAATTACCAAGACAGTTGTAGGTAAGAGATAGTATCTTAATTTCATTGCAGCAAAATACAAAGCAAGACACAGCCTTTTCAACAGCTGAATATTTACATTCACAAGAATTTAAAAAACCTACTAAGGTAATAAACAGCTTGCTCCTTGCCTTCTTCATTATCTTGGGCCAAAAAAGCTCCCAATAATCTTCTGCTGCAGCTATGTACAACTTCAAGGGCTTATCACCCTTTGGTGGCATCAGCACTGGAGGGTTGGCCAAGTAGGCTTTGATACCTTCGAAAGCAATTTGATGCTCTGCTGTCCACACAAATTCCTCTTCATCTTTCAGCCTTAACAAGGAAGAAAATACTTTAGTTTTCCCTGCAGTGTTAGAAATGAACCTTCGAAGAAAGTTAACCTGCCAAGGAACCTTTGTAATTCTTTCTTACTTGATGGAGGCCTGGCTTCAATGATGGCTTTGGCTTTATTCTGGTCAATCTGTATTCCTTTCTTGTGTACTACATAACCCAAGAAGTTTCCAGATGATACGCCAAAAGCACACTTAAGAGGATTGAGCTTCAATTTGAACTTTCTCATTCTTTCAAAGGCTGCTTCTAAGTGAAACAGATGCTCCTCCATGGATTGGGATTTAACTACAATGTCATCAATATAACACTCTAAATACCCTCCAATGAGGTCATGAAAGATAGTGTTCATAGCCCTCTGATATGTAGCCCCAGCATTCTTCAGGCCAAATGGCATTTTAACCCATTCGAAGGTGCCAATATTTCCAGGACATCTGAATGCTGTCTTGTGGACATCCTCCTCTGCAATGCAGATCTGGTTATAACCAGAATGCCCATCCATCATTGATAAAACTTGATGCCCTGCTGAACTGTCTACCAACAGATCCACTATAGGCATAGGGTACTCATCTTTTGGAGTTGCTAGATTTAAGTTTCTGAAATCAATGCATACCCTCATTTTACCATTCTTCTTGACTACAGGCACAATATTAGATAGCCATTCAACATACCTGGCTGTCCTAATAAAGCCTGCCTTGAGTAGTCTAAGAATCTCTTCCTTGACTTTCTGAATTACTTCTGGACTCATTCTTCTTGGTTTCTGCTTGTATGGCTTGAAAATAGGCTTCATAGGGAGCCTATGTTCCACTAATGACCTATCCAATCCTGGTAGTTCATTATAAGACCATGCAAAGCAATCTTTATATTTCTTTAGAACAACCAATAACTGGCCCTGTCCAGATCATTCAAACAAGCACTTATATAGGTGGGCTATGCATAGAACCTTCCCCTAAATTTACTTCTTCTAAGGGTCTTGTGTCTGAGAACTTATTGAAGCTTCTTCCTGGTTTCTTCTACCTTCGAAGCAACCTTCTCGCTTTGTTCTGCTCCCAGGTTCTTTAGTTCAACATCTTTGCCCTCCTCCTCATAGACAAATCTGTCCATAAGGCATCCTCTTCCTGTATCTCCTGGACTTTTGTTTCAATGTCCAATGCACAGTATTTGACCAAGGGTCAAAATTCTGACCCGTTGCTGCTCTGTTTACAGCCAATTATCATGGCCTCTTCTCTCTTGCTCCTGTACTTTCTGGACTATTGATTTTACATCCAATGTTGAGAATTTAATTAGAGCCAAAGACTTGGCTTCTTGTTCTTCATCTTTTTGCCTACAACCAGGCATCATTGTCATCCTTAATGACAATCTCTTCATCAGCACTTTCTTGGACTAAGTGCTTCAGGTGTGTCACTTCCTCATCAGCCGTCACTTCGGCTGAGCCATCAGCTTTCCTCAGTATACTGAGTGGTGTCACTCCCTCAATATACAACTTGGCCTCTGCAAAGTCTGCACAGGCTATGAAGGGTTGAGGATCTGCATCAATTTCCTCTGTCTCTCCATTGCCTAAGGCCATCATAATTTTCTGATGCAAAGAGGAAGGCACACATTTGTTAGTGTGGATCCAATCTCTCCCAAGTAAAGCATTGTATTTAGCATTACTGTCGATTACGAAAGAATGCTGTCATGCAGTCCCTGGTTCCCACACTCAAGTTAATGGGTAGAATCCCCTGAGCCATCTGTTTGTCTCCAGCAAAACCAGCGATGGTTGTGCTGGTTGGGATCAACCTAGGGATTCTTTTTCCCTAGTTTCTTCAAAGAAGATTTCGGTAGTAAGTTCACTGCTGCCCCATTGTCTATCAGGACTCGGTTCAGTTGTATCCCATCGAAGAAAGCCTTGATGTACAAAGGCTTGACATGTTGTGTCATAGAATTCGAGGGATACTCAAAAGGATACGAGAGATTAATGCTCACCTCTTCTTCACTCTCATATTCAGTTTCCATTGGGGTAGCCATCCCAGAATCATCTTGTACCATACTTACTTGTGAGTCTTCACTAGAGACAGGAATAGGATCCATGTCTTGGTCATCTTGAGTCCTCATCTCCAGCTGGAACTCATGAGGCAGTATGTGTACCATATTGACTGATACTGGAGGAAATGAGCCAAATTGGATGGCTGGCTGTACCTGCTTCCTCCTTGGCCACCTTGTTCAGTTACTTCAGCAGCATCCTCCATGCTGCACTCTGGCACTTCGTTGTTAACTGATT
>JAPPVO010000031.1:122883092-122918092 GCA_030407325.1 Camellia japonica
TCGAAAATATATATATATATACAAAAAAATTAGTTTGATTGAACATTGATAGACACTAATTAATCATATTTTATTTTATAAAATGAGTGGTAAATATAATTTTAAACTACAATGTCCATTTTATAAAATAAACTATCATAAGTTTGTATGCCTAATTTAGTCACTAGTCACCAGTCCAGCTGCCACCTTGATCCCCTGTAAGAGTATCAATTAAAATGAGAACCAAATTACCCATCTTGATGGGTGAGGGTATCAATTAGCAGCAAAGCACTTTAAGGCATGCAGTGCCAAATTGCCAGTCGCATCACAACCAATCTCCCATTCACTTTCATATATCAGAATTACAATATAGTCTTGGCAAATGACTTCTTCCTATCAGCTCTGCTCTTGTATTTTCATTAAATTTTTTTCTTTTTCTTTTCTCTTTTAACAGTCAGTCGTGGAGCTGGTATAGAATGTTAGAATTTGTCTATAAATACATACATACATACAAACCATCTCTTCTGCCAAAAAAACCACCTATTCCCACTGTATTCATCATGGGTACACTAAATCTTGTGTTACTTTTCCTTTCTTCTTCTTCTTCCCTTCTGCTCATGACTCAAGCATCCATGTCGGTTCCTGTGTTCTACGTGTTTGAAGATTCAACTGTTGATGCAGGAAACAACAACAACATTGAATATGGTATCAAGGCAAACTTTTACCCTTATGGCGTCGACTACAACAATCAATCCACCGGTCGTTTTATTAACGGATTAACTGCCGCTGATTTCATGGGTAACTATTATTTTCAAGTTTCTTTGAGTTTTTGGGAGTTTGAGTTTTGTTTTTGCTATGAAGGTTGTGTATTGGTGTTTTAGTCGAACAAAACTCAAAGAAACTTTAAAATAGTAGTTACCCATAAATCAGCGGCAGTTAATCCATTTGTAAAACGGCCGGTGGATTGATTGTTGTAGTCGATGCCATAAGGGTAAAAGTTTTCCTTGATACCATCTTCAATGTTGTTGTTTCCTGCATCAACAGTTGAATCTCCAAACCTGTAGAATGCAGGAACCGACGTGGATGCTTGAGTCATGAGCGGAAGGGAAGAAGAAGAAGGAGAAAGGAACCTTTGAAGGCCTGATTCAGATCAAGATTCTTTGACATTTCACTAATCATAATCTTTAACGAAAAATCAATATTAAGATGTGTAAAGCACAAAGAATTGCACTACACAAAGTAAAAATTGTCAATTCATTGTAATTCAATAGTGAACCCACATTCAACCCTTCACTTGCATTCTAATAAATAAAGGAACAAAATATCAAAATAAAGGAGCAGCCACTGTGGATATTCCTAGACCCTGTTAGATACCCAAACAAGGAGAAGTACAATATAACACATAATTCCAAAACAAACAATTTAAGATACCTGAATAAATACATACATTGCAGGTACACATATATACATCAAAACCCAAAGACTTCGTTAGGTTTTGTGAAGCTGTAAGCTGATGATGGTGACAAGAATGATAATTTTACCACTAGTTTATGATGATGGTACAACAATATGCTTCCACAGAACCCGATTATGAAATTAAGATATTAAAATAAAATAAAAACTCATTCTGCAAATTTAAAGGAAAAAAATAAAAAAATGATTGAAGAAAAAGGCCCCAAAATATCAAAACCAATATATAGAGGGGGGGGGGACCCAATAAAACTATAAATACAAAAATTAAATGAAATAAAATCAAGAACCCGATTATGAAATTAAGAGAGAGAAGTAAGAGAGAAGTACCGAGGTTAACTAGAGAGGTAGTGACATCACGAAATAAACAACCTGATAGATCATCGGCGGCAATGACGATGCCAAGGACGCTCGATCATTTTGGCAGCTTCAGATTGATCATTCTGAAATTGAATTAGGTTGATTGAAATTTTTTAAAATTAGGGCTCTGAAAAATTAACGAGAGAGAGAGAGAGAGAGAGAGAGAGAGTGGAGAACTTACCTTTTGCTGGTGGCGATGATGAGTGGTGACAATGGGTAGTGGCGATTAACGGGTGGGGAAGGATTGGAAAGAGAGATGGAGACATTGGAGAGAAAGCAAGAGGCAACGCAGTTAGAGAAAGGGTAAATGCTAGGGCAGAAAACAAAAGGGAACAAAATTGAAAAGCAATGTGTGGGGGGTATTATTCCATTATTTGCTTTTGCCTTATTTCAACCGCACTATATACAAAAAAAAAAAAAAAAAAAAAAAAAAAAATTGTTTATTCAATTCTTTTGAAACAGAACATGAATCTACCTTATAAATTAATAAATATAATTTACACATTTTAAATTTTAAATATTTTTTAAAAAAATTCTCCACATTTTAAATTTTGAATAATATATTTTTTTCAACAGAAATATACACCAAGAAAAGTGTTTATAATTTAATTTATAATGGAAATAAATCCCATTCAAATATTTTAAATTCTAAATACATTTTAAACAAATTTTCTCATGCATATCAGTATGATGTTGTACTAATGCTATTCATCTATAACATAAAATACAAATATATAATTAAATTAAATATAAAATTAAGAAATAAGAGAGGAACAAAGGAGGAGAAATTGGGAATTAATTAAATACAAAGGGATTGTGGTATTAGAAAAATGACTGTGAATTATTTTTCACCTCCATTCAATAGTAAAAAATAATTATATCATTTTATATTATCTTAACCATACATAATACCCCTGCCTCAATTCCATTACGTATTGCATGATATAATTTATTTATCATAACTTCATTAACATTTTTTTTGTGAATAAAAGAATACGCAAAACATTGTGGTTTAACTTGCAAACATTCTACCCAGCCAAAAATAAAAAATAAAAAAAATTTGAAAACATTTGGCAACGAATATGACTTTGTCGCTAAAAAATTAAACTCATTGCCGACATGGGATAGACATTGCCAAATGCATCAACTTATAGGAGCGCATGTTTGCGTCACCAAAAGTAAATTTACATCGTTAAAACTTTTCCTTTTTGGCGCAAACATTTGTCTTTGGCACCTAACATATGGTTTGACTCTTTAACGATGAATTGTGAATCACGTCATTAAAAGGTTAACTTTTAACGACTAATTGTGAATCACGTCACTAAAAAGCTAACTTTTACCGACGAACTTGAGCCCTATGT
Source organism: Camellia japonica (assembly GCA_030407325.1). Lineage (NCBI taxonomy): Eukaryota > Viridiplantae > Streptophyta > Magnoliopsida > Ericales > Theaceae > Camellia > Camellia japonica. Next base: position 122,886,263 of record JAPPVO010000031.1, read on the forward strand.
TGCTAAAAGTGTGCTTTGGGCTACAAAAATTTGACGTTGTTGCCAAAAGTTGTAGCCAAAAATGCAATTTCTTGTAGTGTCAAGGGCTACAAATTCCAAGGCTTATGCCCGGTTATACAAAATGGTTATCAAACCCATACATGTAAAGCCCTTGGCTTGTCAAAAATAATTTACAACAAAAGAAAAGAGCCTCTTGCCCTTAAAATACACTCCATGCCATTAACTCGGCAGGATTCCCACATCTTTTCTTGCACAAAATCTACTAGGGTGAGCACAAAGTCTAGTAGGAAGATCTTAACAAATTATATACATTTTATACAGTCTCCTAAGGTGAATGCATATAGCATGTTATACTTAAAACACATATCTCTATCTTTTTGAAAATCTTGTGCACGATGCAATTTGAAAGCACAACAATTCAATAACTTCAATATAGTTTCAAGGGGTGGTAAATACGACACAGGTAATCCCTAGGTTGGTGTCTGCAAGTAGGCATATCCAGCACTACTAATCACCACTTTACCAATTGCTAACGGGAAGGCGTGTGATATCTCTTCCGCGCGCGTTTTGGTCTTCCACCATAGACACTCAGACCAACTTAATCAATACCAAACTACACCCCCTATTTGGACTTACCAACGTATTTACCCCAAAACAATTTGAGATGATCTTGTTTCACAAAACAATTCCTTTCTCAAAGCAATAATTCTCAAATGCAAAATTCTAAATCAATGATAACAAAGATGAAGTGGAATGGTAATGCAACATGTAACAATGCATTAATATAGTTTCATTTTCAATTTCTACCACACAATCCTCCATTGTGATCAAAATTTTCACATCTCTTATCAATGTAACATCATAATATATATCTTCCAAGAGACAATATAGCAATATCATCATGCAAACATTTTTCACATAATAATCATCATTTTAAACTTAATCCTTCCAAGACAACCCAACAACAAGCTATTCATCAAGCTTCAAAATCAAAAGTTCTCATTTCTCCATGAAATCCCTCATATGATACAACTATAGAAATTTCTCCACTATTTATTCACATAATAGTTTATCAAGCATGAAATTCACAATACCTCAACATCTTTTCCAAAATCCCTAAATTTTTAGGATTTCCACCAAAACTAGGTTTTTGTCCCATTTTTGAAAGGATTTTTCCAAAACAACACTCACACTTTAGAATATATAGCTCATACTCTAAAAAGTTTTGGAAATATAGAGAAATCCACCTTAAAAACCCATCTAGAGTTCATGAACCCAAACCATAGTTCAAACATGAAAGAAATACTCTAAACAAGCATAGACTTGCAAAAATGTATATATAACTCTAATAATGTCCCTACCTTAAGCTTGGGAGAGGAAGGAGATGAAAATCCTAGAATTCAATGTTGATGAAAACTTGATTCGATTGGTGTAAACGTAGCCCTCGTCGCCCTCTTTGATTTGGTATAAAAATCCCTATCAAATTCTTGAAGGTTTTTGCTAAATCTTAGAGAGAAGTTTGGATTTAGGTGGGTTTGTAAAGAGAAGGAAGATAAAAGATGAATATATATATAGAGAGAGAGAGAAGTGAAAGTGTACAAAACACGTTTTTGGCCTCAATTTGTGGAATTCGAGACAGACACGCTGAAATCCGCACGAGCGGATTATGATACCTCTCACTAGCGGTTTAAGACAGTGAACAACCCAGATTTTCAACAAAATTCCGCACGAGCGGTTTTCCGATCCGCACGAGCGAATTCTATACAGAAATTTCCCAAAAACTCTATGTGATTCCGCTCGAGCAGTTGCCAAATCCGCACGAGTAGTTTTGCTAGCCAAAGCCAAAATTCTGATTTCACACCCCGAAACAAGTTCCAACAAAACTCAAAATTTTAACTTGGAAACGTTAAGAGATGTTCAGTAAGAGTATAATTGAAATCTCAACAACCCAATACGATAATCAAAATGCCGTAAGTAAAATAAACTATCAGATTATGCAATACTGGTCAAGTCTAAGACCCGGGACATCACAGATGTTTGAACAGATAAGGAAAAGAAATTAAATAGATAGTCAAAAAATTTAAAAGATAAAAAAAAAATAGTTGAATAGATAGTCAAAAAAATTAAACAAATAGCAAAAAAAATTCAACAGATAGATAAGGGATAAAATTAGAAATAAAATGTCCTCCCAAATAACAAAAGGACTTCTCACTAGTGCTACAAATGAATAGAACTATTCATGAACAAGCTCAGCTCGGCTCATTAAGGTCTCAGTTCGGCTTGGTTCGTTTAGTAAACGAGCCGAGCTCGAGGTCACATAAGCTTAGCTCGTCAAGTTTGGCTCGTTTATCTTTATTTAAATTATATAATAGATATATTATTCATATATTAAATAATATATAAATAATAGTATAAATACATTATTTATATCATTTATATATTAAATAAAATAATATTTTTTTATTTCAATCATATAAATAATATTAAAAACAATTATCGAGCCAAGTTCGAGTTTCATTGATATTAACGAGCCAAGCTCGAGCTCAATAAACGAGCTCGATAAGTAAACGAGTGGAGCTCAAGCTTAGCAAAGCTCGGCTCGACTTGGTTCGTTTGTAACCCTAGTTCTCACCAAATTATTTGACAAATGGTGGATCTCTCACCAACAAAAAATACCCACTGAATCTAATGTTTTATACTATTTTTAAATAGGACCCAATGCCAGTAAAGATTTCATTTTCCATATAAAAAAATTGACAAAAAAGAGAAAAGATTACGCTGACCAAATCGATCGTAAAATCTGTAAAAATATATGCAAACCATTATCTATATTTGTAATGTTTTGTTATATGTATATTTCTCAATTTTCAAAAATCATAAAATTAAAAGTTTTAAATTAATATTTTGGAGATATCACAAATTTTCCTTTTAAATTTTTTAGAGAGAATAGATTTAGGAAAATCAAAAAAGGAATTTTTTATTTTTTATTTTAGAAATCAAAACTAATGAGATAATTAATATTTTTTTTTATTATAATTATTGGTTTAATGGGTTAGTCCGTAGCTTTTTTTAAAAAATTAATTTTTAATTCAAAAATTTAGATATTTAGTTAAAAATATTGGAGTACCCAAATGATCACTTTTAGTTAATATATAGTATAGATATTCACTTTTTGTTTTACCAATAATAATTTCATTTTTTCTATTAAAAAAAAATAAAAAGGCTACCCAATCAGTTGTAAAATCTGTGGGAATATGTCATAGTTGTAAATGAAATATACAGGGTTAAAATCAACATAAAAAATAGTAGGAAATATTTTTAAAAACTAAGATTACACATCGAATTAGATTTATTATGGAAGGCAAAACTAGTCAACACCTTCCAAGGCACTTTATATGGCATAAGATCAATCAATGGAACCTTTTACTATTTTTTTATTTTGAAGTAGTATATGGAAAAATTAGTGAAACATCACTCTCTAATTTCTGGTAGTAAGAGGGATCCAATATGATTTTTCTTATTAGTTAAGATTCCTCAATAATATTATTAGAGAAATTTCAGTTTGTCACAGAGAAAGTTCACAAATTTGTGATTTGTAAGATCACTTATAGAAGTTTATGAAAATTTACGTAATTTTTTGTAAGGTTGCATACGGTGTTATGGGTGTATATTACATACCAGAGCATTACCATGTATATACAATTTGTGCTTATAGTATTATATTAATCATTGTTTGAGATTGATATTTTTGGTAACTTTTTAATTTTCTTTAAAAGCTGAAAAATTATTGCTATATTTGAAAGTTGCTAAAAAAATTATTGGTGAAGAAAATAATGTAACATTTGACTTTTTTAGGTGATTGGCAATCGGGACTTTTTTACTTTTTTAGCATCACCCCAAACACCCACTCAATCCCTATATATATTGCTTGGAGCCAAGTCTCTCCCAACCCTCTCTCTCTCTCTCTCTCTCTCTCCCACTTCTGCCCAAGCACCTCTATTCAACTCCCTCCTACACGTTTCTCTTTAACTCCCTCTATGGTGGATCTCTCTTGTACGGGAAAGAAATACACCTTCTCGTATAATCCTGTTGACCAAGTCCGCGCTCCTCCGTATGACGTCGTTCTACTACCTGAAAATTCACACGTGAGCTAGCCGGCGGGCGTGTGCCGGAAACCCCTCCGATGCCTAAGTCAGTCAACTTGACAAATAGACAAAAGCACTATGTATTCAGGGAGCAAAGTTGCATTACCTCTCCAAAGGTGATATTGGTGAGCTTTTATAAGTTTCGCGTGGCACAATCCTAGTAGGACTCTTACTCCTCCATGTAGAGTCCTTCTAGGATTCATACTCCTGGAAGATAATGCTTATCCTCCAACACCCCCCTCACTGCTTGAACCAAGTGAGATGGTTTTACCATGGCCAAACTCCAATATGACCGAAGTAAACGCTAGTTCGGCCCTTACTCTCCATTCTCTTACCTCGGTTTTCCCATGCTACGACCGAACTAATCACTGAAGACCGCACAACAGTTACCTCGGCTCCACTTTCCTTTCCCCTACCTCGGCCTCGCATGCAAAGGCCGAGCTATCCATAGAAGAATTAAGCCGAGCTACCATTTACTCAGGTCCTAAAGCAAGACCAATATACCTCGGTTCTGAACAACATGACCGAGCTAACCCAAACAACCTGCGACCGAACTAAATTCAAGTACTTACTCCGGTGGAAATCCTTTACTTCGGACCAGACTAACACTTGTCCGGGGCCTATCTTCTCAGCCTCTTCAATACGGACCATAGACCGGCCCACTATCCTACCTCGGCCCAATTTAAACATAAATTACCCTCTCAATTGCCCCTTAATTCCATCTGCAAAGCATGATAGGGATTACCTGCCTCTAAGCCGAGCTAAAGTTTGTAGCTTACCCAGCCGAACTACAATCCTTTAGCTATTCCGGTCGGGCTGAAAAACCCATTAACTTCTCCAACCGAGCTAAAAATTATTTAGTTTATCCAGCCGAGCTGTCTATAGGCCGAGCTGTGAATTGTCCAGTCAAAACGTCTCTTCAATTTGCAGGAACTGAATCGATTGTCCTTCCAGTAACACGTGTCATGCACTGGTTGGCTAGTCACAGCTGTAGCGCCGCCCTCGTACTTCGCAACTTTTGAACAGTTCCCACCTTTTCCTTTCTTCCAACTTAGGGCCCTTCATTTCATCTGGATCAAACACTCACACTGTTCATCTTTTCTCTCCCTCACTAGCTCCCATTGTTCTTCAACTTGTGCCACTGTGAAGCTCGTGCTACGTTCTTCTTCCATTTCCATCTTCCCGTGCTCCTTTGACCAGGTATGCCTCTCAATCCTGCCTGTCTTTCTTCGTTTTTACTTTTGTTTGATTCATTACAGTCTGTTTCGTGTGTTTTTGCAAAACACTTTTTATGTTCTTAGTTTTGTACTTTTTCTGGAAAGAACTTTCATAAGAACACTTTGAGTACCATGATGCAACCTGTAGAACATAGTTTAGATCTAAAAACATGTCCCAACCGAACTAGGATATCGTTTGTGATGTATGAAGATATAGGAAAACTGGAACCGAACTAGCACTTGTGCACATCAGTAGTTTAAATAGGCCACTAACTGATTCACATCAGCCGAGATAAAAACGCACCGAACCGTAAAATTTTGGCCCTCGACCGAGCTAAGCCTTGGGGGGCTAAGCCAGCTTTCTCAGTTCCTCAACCGAACACAGAAAGCTGCCCCTGAAAGCTTAACCGAAGTAATAAAAACCATAAGCAGAACCGAGATAACAACTTGCCAAACCGAGATAACAAGCAAATTGTTTAGAACCGAGGTAGGTCCCGTAGCACCCCTGTTTAGCCGAAGTAAAGCATCCTTTTCTTGCTTTGTTTTTGTAGCACGGTCAATGATCTGTGCTTGACCCCTTTGTTCTTCCACTTTGCAGACTTTTAGGTTGCCCAGGCCATCCTCTTTGAAGGCTCGACCGAGCTACTGAGCACAACTTCTTCAACCGAAGTAATTTATTCTTTATTTATCCGATAGATGGGGAAGTATAGATTCCTAGTACAAACCCCAGGAGGCCTAGCCGAATTTAGAAAAGATTACAACATTCCAGCCGATGTAAACCTTACCTTAGCCGAACTAGACGTTGACCCATGGGGCAACCAAGGCTTCGTTCCTTTCACTATTCAGTCAATTATAGAAACCGGACTACGATTCCCAGTCCAACCACTAATCTGTGAGTTCCTTAGGCAAACCAGACTATGCCCAACCCAACTTTCCACAAATACTTACCGAATAATAATGGGAATAGCCGCACTGAACCGCCAACCGGTCTCAACCTAGGCTTAGCCGAAATATTGCACCAATACTCCATAGGATCTAAAGACGACGGCTGGTGTTATTATTTCAGAATACGCCGTGGCCGAGAGAAAATAATTAAGAACACACCGGACAAGGACCTAAATGACGATGATTACTTCTGGGTGTCTGGGAACTTCGAGGACCACCAAGCCCAGATCCCAGGTGGAAGCATAAACTGGAACAAAGGAATCCCTGGTAGACTTACTTCGGTTTTCCCTGCATTCTTATCTTTTACTCCGGTTTTTACTATACGCACCGGACTAACAGTTGTCTTATTTTACAGATAAAGCCCATCTCCTTTCAACCTACGGCTACCCCAACCTCGGTCTTCTGCGCGCCGCACTAAGGGTAAAGGAGAGAAGTTGGGCAAAGCTTCTAAACTTCGAACCGACTTACCGCTACTCCGGTCGCCGAAAAGCAAGGGTGACTGACTTCCTTCTCCAAGACGCACCGGAACCGGACCCATCCCTGCCCGAGATTGTCCTTGTGCCACTTACTGCCGAACAAGAAATGGCAAAGAAGAACAGGCTGAAGGCCATGCTTACTGCAACAACCAGAGCCGAGGTGCCACAACCCGGTCAGGCAACCGAGACCGTGGTAGCACTCCCTTCTCAACAACCATCCTCATCTCGTCCAGGCAAGCGCGCCCGGACTAGCCAAACCGAGCGTCGCCTTGCTGATGAGGATGAGACCGTTTTGCCACCCAGCCTTCCTCCAAGCCCTCAACACAGCCATCAACCCGAGCATTCTGACCGAGCTACAAGCTCTAAATGGGTTCCCGAACTGTCCTTCAACAACCGAGATATCTCTGCTTCTGATTCGGTTGTCACCGAGAAGGACCACCTGATGGCCTTTAATCTTGCCAAAAGTGTGTGCCTTCCAAAAGATATGGAGCACCACTATAAGCAACTTAACACCGAACTGAAGTCCATACGGTCTTCAACCAAGTCAATGATTCTGGTACGTAGCTTTCTTCTTTTTACGTAATTCTTTCCAACTTTCATTTCGGCTAACGGTAAAGTCACTACTCCTTTGCAGGCCATACAAAAAAACCATGTTACTCACAGGAAGGTGATGGAACTAAGGAGAAATACCAGGGAGGCCATGGCAGAGGCCGAAGCTAAAACGGCCGAGCTGGAGGAGGTAAAAAAGCAACTGGCCGAGCTACGTGGTGAGAATGATCGATTGACCGAGCTTGCCAATTCGGTCGAGGTCGAAAAGCTGAAGGTTGCAAACGAGGCAAAAGATAAATACCTGCGCCTCTTGGCCAAACTTGAGAAGAAAAAGGACGCCGAGATAGAGCAGCTGAAGGCCGGAGTGAAGGAAGCCGCAAAACGAGGCTTTAAGGAAGCCGAAGACGCATATACCCTTCAATGCGATGCAGCCAAGGATCTCTTTTTCAAGTGTGGCTGGAGGACTACGTTGGAGAAGTTCGGTTGTACGCCCGACACCGAGATCTACGACGCTCCACCGTACTCCATTCCAGCTTCACTTTCACAATACGCTGCCGATCTCCAAAGGCAGTTCCTGGAAGGGTCTGATGGAGATGATGATGATTCTAAAGAAGATGAGGAGCCGACCCTGACCCCGGCCGTCAACGGACAACCCAGCAATCAGGCAGCTCGGTTAGAGCCAGTGATTGAAGACTTGACTAATGAGATACCGGCTGATACCGTGCTGCCGACTGACACCACGGTCCAAACCGAGCTCCCTCCTCAAACCGGACTCCAGACAAATGCTGGGGATGAATTTGATGCTGAACTTGATGCACTTCTTCGTTGATTTTTCTTTTTTCTTCTGAACTTTTGTAACCAGGCTGCGGTCCCTTAGTTGTACTTGGTTTGTAGTTCAATGAAAATTTCTTTAACTCTTATTCCGGTTTTGTGCATGTATGCTTATATTTGCAATGAATTTTCCATAAACTTACTTGCACAACTGTGGTCCCGGTTTTAGCTATCTATCTTACTGGCCAACCACTCTTCAGCCGATATAACTCACTTCGGCTGAAGAGTACAAAGAGTTGGTTTTAATCCAGCCAACCACTCTTCAGCCGATATAACTTACTTCGGCTGAAGAGTACAAAGTGTTGGTTTAATCCAGCCAACCTCTCTTCAGCCATGCGCTTACTTCGGCTGAAGAGAAACAAAGGTTGGTTTAATCCAGCCAACCACTCTTCAGCCGATATAACGTACTTCGGCTGAAGAGTACAAAGAGTTGGTTTAATCCAGCCAACCTCTCTTCAGCCATGCGCTTACTTCGGCTGAAGAGAAACAAAGGTTGGTTTAATCCAGCCAACCACTCTTCAGCCGATATAACTTACTTCGGTTGAAGAGTACAAAGAGTTGGTTTAATCCAGCCAACCACTCTTCAGCCGATATAACTTACTTCGGCTGAAGAGTACAAAGTGTTGGTTTAATCCAGCCAACCTCTAAGTTGGTTTTTCCAGCCAACTTAGAATAAAGTGTTTGGTTATATCGACCAAACGTCCTGCAGCCTGGATCCTGATCCTGGGCTAAGGAGGGGTGTTGGTTTAATCCAGCCAACCTCTAAGTTGGTTTTTCCAGCCAACTTAGAATAAAGTGTTTTGGTTATTCCGACCTAAACGTCCTGCAGCCTGGATCCTGATCCTGGGCTTAGGAAGGGTATTGGTTTAATCCAGCCAACCTCTAAGTTGGTTTTTCCAGCCAACTTAGAATAAAGTGTTGTGGTTATTCCGACCTAAACGTCCTGCAGCCTGGATCCTGATCCTGGGCTTAGGAAGGGTCATAGTTGGTTATTCCGGCCAACTATGTTTACAATGCTACTATCTGGCTAAAGCTATTGTCTACTGAAAACAATTATACTGAAAAAGAATCGAATTGTTTTATTGAGAAAGTAAAAAATTACATATATTCAAAAAGAAAAAAGCTAGAAATAAAACAACTTGAGATTGGTAGTGTTCCATGGCCTGGGAATTGCTTTGCCGTCCTCATCTCTAAGTGGTATGCCCCTTTGCCTGCTAATCCGACCACTTTGTAAGGTCCTTCCCAATTAGGTCCTAACTTGCCATCTCCTGGAACTAAGGTGTTTCCCATTACTTTGCGCAGTACCCAATCTCCGATCTTGAATTGTCTTGGATGCACTATTTTGTTATACTTTCTGGACAACTCTTGTTGGTAGGAGGCGATGTGAACCAATGCTCTGTCTCTTCTTTCTTCTGCAAGGTCAAGCTCCAATGCTATGGCTTCGCCATTTAAGTCTGGATCAAAGTTTTCACTTCGGATTGTGGGGAGGCCAACTTCTAATAGGATGACTGCTTCCATGCCATAAGCTAAGGAGAATGGTGTTTCTCCTGTTGATCGTCGCGGCGTGGTGCGGTAAGCCCATAAAACATGAGGGAGCTCTTCTGCCCACTTGCCTTTTGCTCTTTCTAACCTTTTCTTCAATCCATCCAAGACTACCTTGTTTGACGCCTCTGCTTGTCCATTTGCTTGGGGATATGCCGGTGTAGAATTGTAGAACTCTATCTTGTACTCTTCGCAAAAGCCTCTGAAAATCCTACCATCGAATTGAGTGCCGTTGTCTGAGATCAGTGCCTTTGGTATGCCAAAGCGAGTAATGATGTTCTGCCAAACAAACTTCTTCACATCTTTTTCCTTGATTGACGCCAAGGCTTCTGCTTCCACCCACTTTGTGAAGTAGTCTGTTGCCGCAAGAAAGAACTTCCTGTTGCCTGGTGTTGTTGGAAGTGGACCTACTATGTCTAAGCCCCACATTGCGAAAGGCCATGGGCTAGTTAATGGTAGTAGTTCTCTGGCAGGTTGGTGTATTTGGTGCGCAAACTTCTGACACTTTTCGCATTTTTTGACATACTTCTCTGAATCTGCTTGCATGTATGGCCACCAGTATCTTTGTGAAATAGCTCGGTATGCCAATGATCTTCCTCCTTGATGGCTGCCACATACCCCCTCATGTATTTCGAACAGGAACGCTTCCACCTTGCTGGGGTGAACACACTTTAAGTAAGGTCCTGAGAACGACTTTTTGTATAATGCCAAGGATGGAGAGAGCCAAAATCTCTGTGACTTTGCTCTTATTTTGTTGGCTTCTTTCTTTTCTTCTGGTAAGGTGCCGTTTTTCAGGAACAATATGATGGGATCCATCCAAGAAGGGCCTAACTCCGCACAACATACCTCTTCTGCTTCTGGGTCTTCAATACTTGGTCTAGGCAGGTAGTCGATCAATAGTGGATGAGGGATGGAGGTATCTGCCATTGAGGCGAAGCCTGCTAGTTCGTCTGCTCTGCTTTTGTCCTCCCTGCCGATCTGTTCTATTCTCACTACTTCAAACTTTTTGATCTCTGTTCTGACTAGCTCTTGGTATTTAGCCATTCTGTCATCCTTTGCCTCATAATTGCCTGAAATTTGGTTCACCACCAGCTGTGAGTCGCTGTAAACCATTAGCTCGGTGGCCTTCATGTAGAACGCTGATTTGAGACCTGCAAGAAACGCTTCATACTCCGCTTCATTGTTCGATGCTGGGAAGCCGAGGTTGATAGCTTGTTCTACAACCAGGCCGTCTGGAGAGATGAGGACTATGCCAAGTCCTGCGCCATGTCGGTTGGATGCTCCATCCACAAAGAGCTTCCACATCTCTCCTACAAACAACTTCCAGCATATGGAGGGATCGGATGATGTTGTGGGGTCTGGAATGTCGCTGGAGTTTTCTTCATGATCCATAGTTGCAGTCTGCCCCTTGTCTGCTGATGGGACCAAGTCATTAGTTGTTGGTGAGTTTTGACTTGGTGTAGCAAGGTCTGCTTCCTCCTTGCCTTCTCTACTCTGGTCTGCCTTGGGCTCTGGCTGAGTAACCTGCACTAGGGGTTGCGCTATTCCGGCGTCAATCTCCATCCCTAGTTCGGTTGTGTCAGTCAGGTCGATTGGGCAGACTTGGTGGCTTCCAGGAGTGAACTCCGCGACGAAGTCTGCCAAAGATTGGGCCTTTACTGCGGTTCTGGGTTGGAACTTGATGTCATATTGTCCCAATTCCACTGCCCACTTCAGAATTCGCCCAGAAAAGTTCGCCCTTTCAAATAAAGCCTTGAGTGGGAAGGCTGTGAGAACAACTATGGTGTGGGCGTGAAAGTAATGTGACAACTTCCTTGAGGCCATCATTAAGGCCAATGCCAGTTTCTCCAGTGGCAAATACCTCGTTTCGGCGCCTAACAATGTCTTGCTGACATAGAAGATTGGAAGATGCTGGATTCCTTCTGCTCGAACCAACACTGCACTTACCGCGTGCTGAGAGACTGCCAAGTAGAGGAAGAGTTCTTCTCCAGGTATTGGGGTGACAAGTAGTGGTGGAGAAGACATGTATTCCTTCAAACTCTCCAGAGCTCGGTCGCATTTTCGTCCCACTCAAACTTAGCTTTTAATGACTGAAAGAATGGACGCAATCTGTCTGAAGACCGGCTGATGAATCGGTTAAGTGCTGCTGCCATGCCGGTGAGATGCTGCACTTCTTTCACTGAATTAGGCCTCTCTAACTCCTGAATTGCTTTGATTTGGGAGGGGTCTGCCTCAATACCCCGGTTGGTCACCAGGAAACCCAGAAACTTGCCAGACCCTACACCGAATGCGCACTTAGAAGCGTTAAGGCGCAGCTTGTGTTTCTTCAGGATCTGGAACATCTCATCTAGGTCCTTTAGATGGTCATCCGCATCCTTGCTTTTGACCACCATGTCGTCGATGTAAGCCTCCATTGTTCTGCCTAACAATGGCTCGAACATCTTTGTGACCATTCTCTGGAATGTCGCCCCTGCGTTCTTTAGGCCAAAGGGCATGACCTTGTAGCAGTATAGTCCTCTTGGAGTGGTGAAGGATGTTACTTCCTGATCCGGTTCGTGCATGGCTATCTGATGGTAGCCTCTGTATGCGTCAAGGAAGCTAAGCCTGCTGTGCCCAGCTGTTAGGTCCACCAATTGATCTATCCTTGGTAGGGGGAAGCTGTCCTTCGGGCATGCTTTGTTGACCGTCTTGTAATCGACGCAGACGCGCCACTTGCCATTCTTCTTTGGCACCACGACTGTGTTGGAGATCCATTTGGGGTAATGTACCTCTCTGATTGCTCCTGCCTCCAGTAGGTTACCCACTTCTTCTGCCACTATCTCGGCGTGGTGGAGTGCCGATCTGCGTGTGCGTTGAATGATCGGTCTGGCAGATGGGTGGACATTGAGTTGGTGGCAGATGAGGTTTGGATCAATGCCTGGCATGTCGTAAGGCGTCCAGGCAAACACTTCGATGTTGGAGGTCAGGAATTCCATAACCTCCAACCTCTCAGCGCTGGATAACGACGAACCAAGCAAAAAGAACTTATCCGGGTTCTTTTCATCATTCTTACCTCCACCAAGTCTTCCACCGCTTTCTGATCAGCCGCTTTGCCAACCTCTGCGAACATTCATTACTCTCAGGTTCTTCAACCGAATGAACATATCCCTTGGCAGCGCGGCTGCCGTTTACAGTGACAAAACACTGTTTCGACATGATCTGATCTCCATAAACCTCCTCAATTACTCCGGTGTCGTTTGGGAACCGCATCACTTGGTGGTAGGAGGACGCCACCGAGCGCATGGCATGCAGCCATGTCCTGCCTATGATAACGTTGTAGGTGGAGGGGACCTTTATCACCCAGAATTCCACTTGCTTCGTCACACTCCCTGCTCTGACTGGGAGGATAATTTTGTCGACGGGCCATTCTGGCATGGAGTTGAATCCGATAAGGGGAGATACGGCAGGTGCCAGGTCCTTATCTTGCAATTTTAGTTGTTTGAAGGTTTCATAGTACATGATTTCACACGAACTACCTTGGTCAATCAGAATCCGCTTGACGTCAAAATCCTTGACTCGGAGAGTGACGACCAAGGCATCGTTGTGGGGGTAATAAATCCTTGCCAAGTCTTTATCCGAAAAAGACATGACGTTGGTGGCCTCTGTCTTCCCCTTTTTGACGACTGGTTGGGCACTTAGCACCTCTCTTAAGTGCTCAGCTTTTTTGATTGAACCTCTGAGCTCGCATACACGCTCAGGTTCAAAGACTCCATGTATTACGTTGATGACACCTTGAGGTGGGGCGTCGATCGGCATTCCATTGGGCATGTTCTAGTCCTGGGGGGCTGGCTGTGCCCCTCCTTCGATGTATTTATCCAGGTGGCCCGCCGCCACCAACTCTTCCAAGTGCTGTCTTAAGGGCGTGCAATTCTCAGTTCGGTGCCCCTTTTCTTTGTGGAAGGTGCACCGTGACTGTCGTCGTAGTCCTTCTGGCTTCGCCTAACTTAGCTGGCCACTTGACGAAAGGCTCGTCTCGAATTTCGCTAAGTATACGGTAGATCGGTTTCTTGAAGACCGTGGTATGGCAGTGCGGACTCTCAACCATCTTTTGTCTTGGTCTTCTCCATTGTCTCTTTTGCCTCGTCCGTTTCTGTTCGGACGGTCTACCGCGTTGACCTTTGCTGAGGCCTTCTTTTCTGGTACTGCGGTCGCGCCAGTTTTTGCTTTGGCACGTGCGCCATCCTCTTCCACCCTGATGTGCTGATGCACTCTCTCCATCAGGGCCTCCATGGTGAGGGGCGGTGTCATGGTGATAGAGTCCCTTAGTCTGTTCCCGACTGGAAGGCCTCTTTTGTATTGCGCAATGGCAGATTGGTTGGGCAGTCCCCAATCTGGTTGAATGTCTCCCAGTAGCGACTGTTGTATGATCTCAGGGTCTCCTTATCGCCCATGTCGATGGAGAGTAACTGGTCGATCTCCACCGGGGTTTTCGTGTTTGTTCTGAATCGCATCACAAACGCCTCCGCCAGTTGCGCCCAGGAGGCTATGCTGCCCTCTGGAAGCTTCTCAAACCAAGTCAAGCCTAGATCGCCAAGGCTTGAAGGGAATAGGATGCACATCAAGGCCTCATTCCGCCGGTATACAGCCATGACCTGGCGAAAGTGGCTTAAGTGTGAGTAGGGGTCCGTCTTCCCCTCATATGTTGTGAATTTGGGCTGGAGGAATCCTGATGGTAGGGGCGCGTTCTCTATTGCTGGGACGAATGGTGAGGTCTGCAGCCTCGCCAATGCCTTGTCCGTTGGTTCGTAGGCCGGACGTGGTATTGGCATTCCAACCTCGACGCTTCCATGCGTTCGAGGAGCCAACCGCTGTAAGGCAGAAACTCTGTGTGGATCGCGCGTCCTGGCGTCCTCCCTCCACCGTGCTTTCTCCTCCAGCACGGTTCGTAGGTCGGACGATCTGGGCAACTCTGTCTGCCTAGACCTTGTTTGGTGCGTATGCGACGGCCAGTATGTGCTTCCCTCAGTGTTTGACCTCTCAGACATCGTCCTCTCAGACCTGGAGTGGCGAGTTCTGGAAGATCTGGATTGCGTGTCGCCTGTCCTGAGGCTTTTGTTCTCCCCTTGTGAGGGTGTAGTATTCCTACTACGACTTTCCGAGTGGCGAGGGGGCGTCTTGTTTGTGCGCCCCTCTCCTATCGCCACTTCTTTTCCTTTCACCTGACGTTTCAGAGATTCCATGTCTGCTGCCATCCGACGGATCAATTCGTCTTGTTCCCTGACGCGATCCTCCAAAGTTTGAGGATCAATTCTGCGTCTTTGTCTTTCTGGGCTTTGCGAACGGGAGGGATGAGGGCTGTTATTCCGCCTTCGTCCCCTTGCATCCCTCCTGGAATTTTGTCTGTGTGGTTCCAGGTTCGCCATGGGAGTGACCGAGGGTAGGCCTTCGCGCCTTGCACCCCCTTCTGGAGTTAGTCCGTCAACGGCGGACTGAGGTAATTCTTCGTTGTTCGCCATTGATTTTTGGGAGAAAAAGCTTGATCAAGAGGTTGTTCTTGTCTGGTTTCCCACAGACGGCGCCAATTGTACGGGAAAGAAATACACCTTCTCGTATAATCCTGTTGACCAAGTCCGCGCTCCTCCGTATGACGTCGTTCTACTACCTGAAAATTCACACGTGAGCTAGCCGGCGGGCGTGTGCCGGAAACCCCTCCGATGCCTAAGTCAGTCAACTTGACAAATAGACAAAAGCACTATGTATTCAGGGAGCAAAGTTGCATTACCTCTCCAAAGGTGATATTGGTGAGCTTTTATAAGTTTCGCGTGGCACAATCCTAGTAGGACTCTTACTCCTCCATGTAGAGTCCTTCTAGGATTCATACTCCTGAAAGATAATGCTTATTCTCCAACACCCCCCTCACTGCTTGAACCAAGTGAGATGGTTTTACCATGGCCAAACTCCAATATGACCGAAGTAAACGCTAGTTCGGCCCTTACTCTCCATTCTCTTACCTCGGTTTTCCCATGCTACGACCGAACTAATCACTGAAGACCGCACAACAGTTACCTCGGCTCCACTTTCCTTTCCCCTACCTCGGCCTCGCATGCAAAGGCCGAGCTATCCATAGAAGAATTAAACCGAGCTACCATTTACTCAGGTCCTAAAGCAAGACCAATATACCTCGGTTCTGAACAACATGACCGAGCTAACCCAAACAACCTGCGACCGAACTAAATTCAAGTACTTACTCCGGTGGAAATCCTTTACTTCGGACCGGACTAACACTTGTCCGGGGCCTATCTTCTCAGCCTCTTCAATACGGACCATAGACCGGCCCACTATCCTACCTCGGCCCAATTTAAACATAAATTACCCTCTCATCTCTCATCACCAATAATCTTCTTCAAGGTGTTGTAGGAAATGTCATATATGTAAGATAAATCTAATCCATATATTTAAATTTTAAATATTTTATGAATATATTTTTCCAATTATGTAAGATTACATTACTAAAAGGGAAAGAAAAAAAATTAAATTCAAATTATGATGTCTAGATTACGAAAGAATTGAATATTCAAATTATGAAATAAAATTAATTCTTAAATATTTGACTGTTGCCATATTGGTCCGTTAACCCGTAAAATGATGTCCTGCTTATGGGCTAAGTTTGATAGCTTTCTTCTGATGGGTCAGGCTAACATGTTTGGTACATAGACGGACAAACAGTTCGACATTTGAGCCTTACATGATGAGAGACATATAGACACAAACCGATCAGTTGCCAAAACCCCCGCGTTTTACAAATCACGTCTCATGATCCAACCGTTGTGTCGTTTTGCCAAGTGGATAGGCACCTCATCACCGCTATATATACATGTCCACAATCATTGTCCTATCGTATCAATTACAACATACGTACGACTTGCCTGACCAATGCAAATAACAAAACCATTGTCAGACAACTGCACATTTGTTTTCGAGATCCAAACTAGTTTCTGCAAAATGAGTAAGAGGGGAGAGCAGCATGGATGCGGAGTCGAACAAGTGACATTGATACTGGTGGTGGTTGTTTGCCTCATCTTTCCTCCCTTAGGTATGGGTCTGGGGCCACTGGGGCTGCTGCCATTGTACATGCTCCTCCTCTTCCCCATGGTGGCTGCTGTCATCTTCATTTTCCTTTCTCAAGCCCCCAAGTGATCCTCTCATCATATTATATGTAAATAAACTAACATATAGTAATAATATAATATTAAATAATTAATCTGGTGGTATGGCTACCATAATGGATTCAATAGTGAAATGATTGCCGTAAAGGATACATGTAAGGTGGTGTATTCGGATTTTGAATATGAATATATATTTTGTAGAGAGAAAAGTAAACAAAAGGGAAGTGTAAATGAAATTTAAGATTTTTTTTTTCAAATTTTCTTATGTTTTCCTTCTTCTTTTTTATTTATTCCCTATACATCTCTATCCAAATCTAGTATCCAAAACACGTTGATCAAGTACAAACTCTTATTAAATTTTATTGTAATGGTAAGAAACTCTTGTTTTGATTAATCTGGGACTATATAACATAGGGAAATTAATTAAGCATACTGATAATGGATTAGAAGGATGTTACCTGACTGAATTTGAAAATTGACAGCAAAACACAAAATTTAACCCACAATTAACTATTGAATCCATTATGGTAGCCATACCACCAGATTAATTATTCAATATTATATTATTACTATATGTTAGTTTATTTACATATAATATAATGAGAGGATTACTTGGGGGCTTGAGAAAGGAAAATGAAGATGACAGTAGCCACCACAGGGGAGAGGAGGAGCACGTACAATGGCGGTGGCCCCAGTGGCCCTGGACCCATACCTAAGGGAAGAAAGATGAGGCAAACAACCACCACCAGTATCAATGTCACTTGTTCGACTCCTCATCCATGCTGCTCTCCCCTCCTACTCCTTTTGCAGAAACTAGTTTGGATCTCGAAAACGAACGTGCAGTTGTCCGACAATGGTTTTGTTATGTGTATTGGTCGGGCAAGTCGTACGTATGTTGTATCTGATACGATAGGACAATGATTGTGGACATGTATATATAGTGGTGATGAGGTGCCTATCCACTTGGCAAAACGACACAACGGTTGGATCATGAGACGCGATTTGTAAAACACGAGGGTTTTGGCAACTGACCGATTTGTGTCTATATGTCTCTCATCATGTAAGGCTCGAATGTCGAACTGTTTGTCCGTCTATGTACCAAACATGTTAGCCTGACCCATTAGAAGAAAGCTATCAAACTTAGCCCACAAGTAGGACATCATTTTACGGGTAAACGGACTAATAAGGCAACAGTAAAATATTTAAGAATTAATTTTATTTCATAATTTGAATATTCAATTCTTTCGTAATCTAAACATCATAATTTGAATTTAATTTTTTTTTTCCATTTTAGTAATGTAATCTTACATAATTGGAAAAATATATTCATAAAATATTTAAAATTTAAATATATGGATTAGATTTATCTTACATATATGGCCCACATTACACCAAGGCACTATTTGGTAACTACTATTTTCAAGTTTCTTTGAGTTTTTGGGGGTTCGAGTTTTGTTTTGCTATGAAGGTTGTGTATTGGTGTTTTAGTCGAACAAAACTCAAAACTCAAAGAAATTTGAAAATAGTAGTTACCCAAAAAATCAGCGGCAGCTAATCCGTTTGTAAAACAGTCGGTGGATTGATTGTTGTAGTTGACGCCATAAGGGTAAAAGTTTGCCTTGATACCATCTTCAATGTTGTTGTTATTTCCTACATCAACAGTTGAATCTCCAAACACGTAGAACGCAGGAACCGACGTGGATGCTTGAGTCATGAGCAGAAGGGAAGAAGAAGAAGAAGAAAGGAAAAGTAACACAAGAATTAGTGTACCCATGATGAATACAGTGGGAATAGGTGGTTTTTTTTGCCACAAGAGATGGTTTGTATGTTTGTACGTATTTATAGACAAATTCTAACATTCTATACCAACTCCACGACTAACTGTTAAAAGAGAAAAGAAAAAGAAAAAAAATTTAATGAAAATACAAGAGCAGAGCTAATAGGAAGAAATCATTTGCCAAGACTATATTGTAATTCTGATATGTGAAATTGGGCTTACAACAATAATCTAAATCATTCATCTCGTCGGTCTCAAAAATATATATATATACAAAAAAATTAGTTTGGTTGAATATTGATAGACACTAATTAATCATGTTTTATTTTATAAAATGAGTGGTAAATATAATTTTAAACTACAATGTCCATTTTATAAAATAAACTATCAAAAGTTTGTATGCCAAATTTAGTCACTAGTCACCAGTCTAGCTGCCACCTTGATCCCCTGTAAGAGTATCAATTAAAATGAGAACCAAATTACCCATCTTGATGGGTGAGGGTATCAATTAGCAGCAAAGCACTTTAAGGCATGCAGTGCCAATCACATCACAACCGATCTCCCATTCACTTTCACATATCAGAATTACATTATGGTCTTGGCAAATGACTTCTTTCTATCAGTTCTGCTCTTGTATTTTCATTAAATTTTTTTCTTTTTCTTTTCTCCTTTAACAGTCAGTCGTGGAGCTGGTATAGAATGTTAGCATTTGTCTATAAATACATACATACATACAGACCATCTCTTCTGGCAAAAAAAACCACCTATTCCCACTGTATTCATCATGGGTACGCTAATTCTTGTGTTACTTTTTCTTTCTTCTTCTTCTTCTTCTTCCCTTCCGCTCATGACTCAAGCATCCACGTCGGTTACTACGTTCTACGTATTTGGAGATTCAACTGTTGATGCAGGAAACAACAACAACATTGAAGATGGTATCAAGGCAAACTTTTACCCTTATGGCATCGACTAGAACAATCAATCCACCGGCCGTTTTACCAATGGATTAATTGCCGCTGATTCATAGGTAACTACTATTTTCAAGTTTCTTTGAGTTTTTGGGGGTTCGAGTTTTGTTTTTGCTATGAAGGTTGTGTCTTGGTGTTTTAGTCGAACAAAACTCATAACCAAACACATAACTTGAAACTCCATACTACTTTCACAACTCTACACTCAAATCATAACCAAATACATAACAAAAAAATTCAAATATTTAAAACTATTTTTATGAAATAGAGTTTGAATTTATTTTTATAAAATATTTTAACAAAAAACAAAAAAATGTTTTTAATTTTTGTTTTTTCAACTTTCTTTGTTTTTTCTAGGAAAATTTGTTTTTTGGGATTTTTTTTTTTTTGTGTGCTGCCGCATGCCCCTCTTTCATGAGGGGTAGTTTCGTAAATTTCTCTTAGCGTTTCTTCTTGCCAAGCAGTTGTGGCTTTTTTGTCCTTTAGTGGCTAAATAAGCCTCTTTTGTCATTTAGTGGCTAATTTAGCCTCCACCAACCTTCCCAAACAATGCCTAAGGCAGTTTCGATTATCAAATATAGTAATAATTTTTTTAGCAACTTTTCAAATATAGCAATAATTTTTCTGCTTCTAAAGAAAATTAAGAAGTTACTAAAAATGTCAATCTCAAGCAATGATTAATATAACACTATAAGCACAAATTGTATGTACATTGTAATACTCTGGTATGTAATATACACTATAATACCGTATGTAACCTTACAAAAAATTACATAAATTTTCATAAACGTATATAAGTGATCTTACAAATCACAAATTTGTGAAATTTCTCTGTAATAAACTGAAATTTCTCTAATAATATTATTAAGGAATCTTAACTAATAAGAAAAATCATATTGGCTCCCTCTTACTACCAGAAATTAGAGAGTGATGTTTTACTAATTTTTCCATATAGTAAATATTGATTTTTACTACTTCAAAATAAAATTAAAAAAAAAATAGTAAAAGGTCCCACTGATTGATCTTATGCCATATAAAGTGCCTTGGAAGGTGTTGACTAGTTTTGTCTTCCATAATAAATCTAATTCGATATGTAATCTTAGTTTTTAAAAATATTTCCTACTATTTTTTATGTTGATTTTAACCCTGCATATTTTATTTACAACTATTGACATATTCCCATAGATTTTACAACCGATTGGGTAATCTTTTTATTTTTTTTATAGAAAAAATGAAATTATTATTGGTAAAACAAAAAGTGAATATCTATACTATATATTAACTAAAAGTGATCATTTGGGTATTCCAATATTTTAAACTAAATATCTAAATTTTTGAATTAAAAATTAATTTTTTTAAAAAGTTACGGACTAACCCATTAAACCAATAATTATAAAAAAAATATTAATTATCTCATTAGTTTTGATTTTTAAAATAAAAAATAAAAATTCCTTTCTTGATTTTCCTAAATCTATTCTCTCTAAAAATTTAAAAGGAAAATTTGAGATATCTCCAAAATATTAATTTAAAACTTTTAATTTTATGATTTTTGAAATTGAGAAATATACATATAACAAAACATTGCAACTATAAATAATGGTTTCCATATATTTTTACAAATTTTACAATCGATTTGGTCAGTGTAATCTCTTTTTTTTTTCAGTTTTTTTTTACGGAAAATGAAATCTTTACTGGCATTAGGTCCAATTTAAAAAGAGTATAAGACATTAGATTCAGTGGATATTTTTTGTTGGTGAGAGATCTACCATTTGTCAAATAATTTGGTAAGAAATAGGGTTGCAAATGAATCGAGTCGAGCAAAGCTTTGCTGAGCTTGAGCTCCGCTCGTTTACTTATCGAGCTCGTTTATTGAGCTCGAGCTCGGCTCGGCTCGGCTCGTTAATATTAATGAAACTCAAACTCGGCTCAATAAATTTTTTTAAATATTATTTATATGATTTAAATAAAAAAATATTATTTATATTATTTAATGTACAAATAATGTATTTATACTATTATTTATATATTTATTAATATATGAATAATATATTTATTATATAATTTAAATAAAGATAAATGAACCAACTTGATGAGCCAAGCTTATGTGAGCTCGAGCTCGGCTCGTTTACAAAACAAGCTTAATATTCGAGCTCGAGCTTGGCTCATTTACTAAACGAACCGAGCCGAACCAAGCCAAACCGAGCTCTTAACGAACCGAGCCAAACCGAGCTCTTAACGAACCGAGCTGAGCTTGTTCATGAACAGTTCTATTCATTTGCAGCCCCAGTGAGAAGTCCTTTTGTAATTTAGGAGGACATTTTATTTCTAATTTTATCCTTTATCTATCTGTTGAATTTTTTTTGCTATTTGTTTAATTTTTTTGACTATCTATTCAACTTTTTTTTTCTTTTTTTTTATCTTTTTAATTTTTTGACTATCTATTTAATTTCTTTCCCTTATCTATTCAAATATCTGTGATGCCCCAGGTCTTAACTTGACCGGTATTGCGTAATCTGATAGTTTGTTTTTCTTACGGCGTTTTGATTATCGTTTTGGGTCGTTGAGATTTCAATTATACTCTTACTTAACATCTCTTAACATTTCCAAATTAAAATTTTGAGTTTTGTTGGAACTTGTTTCGGGGTGTGAAATCAAAATTTTGGTTTTGGCTGGAAAAACTGCTTGTGCGAATTTGACAACTGCTCAAGCAGAATTACGTAGAGTTTTTGGGAAATTTATGTACAGAATCCGCTCGTGCGGATCTGAAAACCGCTCGTGCAAAATTTTGTTGAAAATCTGGGTTGTTCATTGTCTTAAACCGCCAGTGAGAGGCATCAGAATCAGCTCATGCGGATTTCAACGTGTCTGTCTCGAATTCCACAAACTGAGGCCAAAAACGTGTTTTGTACACTTTTTCACTTCTCTCTCTATCTCTCTCTCTCTCTATATATATAGATATAGATATTCATCTTTTATCTTTCTTCTCTTTACAAACCCACCCAAATCCAAACTTCTCTCTAAGATTTAGCAAAAACCTTCAAGAATTTGATAGGGATTTTTATACAAAATCGAAGAGGGCGACGAGGGCTACGTTTACACTAATCGAATCAAGTTTTCATCAACATTGAATTCTACGATTTTCATCTCCTTTCTCTCCCAAGCTTAAGGTAGGGACATTCTTAGAGTTATATATACATTTTTGCAAGTCTATGCTTGTTTGGAGTATTTCTTTCATGTTTGAACTATGGTTTGGGTTCATGAACTCTAGATGGGTTTTTAAGGTGGATTTCTCTATATTTCCAAAACGTTTTAGAGTATGAGCTATATTTAAAAGTGTGAGTGTTCTTTTGGAAAAATCCTTTCAAAAATGGGACAAAAACCTAGTTTTGGTGGAAAACCTAGTTTTTGTGGAAATCCTAAAAATTTGGGGAGTTTGGAAAAGATGTTGAGGTATTGTGAATTTCATGCTTGATAAACTATTATGTGAATAAATAGTGGAGAAATTTCTATAGTTGTATCATATGAGGGATTTCATGGAGAAATGAGAACTTTTGATTTTGAAGCTTGATGAATAGCTTGTTGTTGGGTTGTCTTGGAAGGATTAAGTTTAAAATGATGATTATTATGTGAAAAATGTTTGCATGATGATATTGCTATATTGTCTCTTAGAAGATATATATTATGATGTTACATTGATAAGAGATGTGAAAATTTTGATCACAATGGAGGATTGTGTGGTAGAAATTGAAAATGGAACTATATTAATGCATTGTTACATGTTGCATTACCATTCCACTTCATCTTTGTTATCATTGATTTAGAATTTTGTATTTGAAAATTATTGCTTTGAGAAAGGAATTGTTTTGTGAAACAAGATCATCTTAAATTGTTTTGGGGTAAATACGTTGGTAAGTCCAGATAGAGGGTGTAGTTTGGTATTGATTAAGTTGGTCTGAGTGTCTATGGTTAAAGACCGAAAACACGCGCGGAAGAGATATCACGTGCCTTCTAGTTAGCAACCGATAAAGTGGTGATTGGTAGCGCTTGACATGCCTACTTGCAGACACCAACCTAGGAATTACCTGTGTCGCATTTACCACCCCTTCAAACTATATTTAAGTTATTGAATTGTTGTGTTAGAGAATTTGGTTTATAAAGCTTATTTTGGGCCAACTTTGAGCCCAAAATTGAGTGGGCCCCGAACGTCTTTTGGGGCGAGTCCGAAGAGGTGAAGTGTTCCTTGCCGCATGGCAAGTCACACAGTGAAGACGGTTCGTCAAAACCATTTATGAGTGAATGGGAACATGACATCGTTTTCGGGTTCGTGGAATGGACGTTTAAAGGTTTTAATGTGGGTTTCCTTGTGAAGCTTGTCCCATATTGAAACTTTAAGAGAGTTTTGTTGAGTATATAAACTCTAGCCTACAACACTTGGGTTGGGCCCCAAGGGGCACCCCAAGTTTGTAGAAGGAAGGAGTTATGGACAAAGTGAACCTTAGCCCAAACCACCACTCGCGCGCCGTCGCCGTCGGCCGAGCCGAGCCGTGCCGGGCATGGGTGTTAGGTCGGGTCGGTTCTTGTATTAATTTTTGGGACAAAATTCATTTGAATTTTTTCAAAAAAAATATTGCAGGAATTTAATTCAAATTTGAATTCCAATTTTTTGTTATGTAACAGATTAACTGCTCATAACTGCCCAGCAGTTATAGTCCGAAGCTACACTGGTTTTTTAACTTTTTTTAGCATTTTTTGAAAAAATGTATAACAAATGTGAGAGATGATATTACTTAAAATAAGTTAAAAGTCAAAAAATGACTTTTAACTATCTTTTCAAAATAGCCTAAACCTAACTCAACTACGATTTGGGGTGTTTGCTGTGCCCCCCTCACAGCAGGCACTGATGTGCAGCCTTGTGGGCTTATTTCAGGATCCGTTTTGATAATCCAAACCGTTCACATTTTAGAGTGCATCGAGTAGAACATACCTGCAACAAATTAAGTTAATCGGATATCGTTAACTTTTTCATCTAGTCACATTTGTATCTTCAAAAATAAATGATATTGTGATTTAAAGTATTAAAATGAATACAAATGTGAGTGGATGAAAAGGTTAATAATATTCGATTAACTTAATTTTTTATAGGTATGTTTTACTCTATGCACTCTAAAATGTGAACGGTTCGGATTATCAAAACGGACTTCGAAACAGCACAGCAGGCACCTTAAATCCACTCAACTCCAGGCACTAAATCAATAGAGAACTCGATCTCTCGGTGAGGTGGTAAACTAGTAAGATCCTCGGGAAAAACATTGGGGTATTCACAAACTACCCTTGGGAACTCAACTCGGACTTCATCACCCTTACCACTCAAGAAGCTCGCAAGGAGGCAACTAAGTTTACTCCGCCCACGCGGATCATATACGGTGATAAGACTCTATCCACCCGATCCCCCAATAAGTAGAAACATTCTTTGCTCAGGGTGCATACAGTAACCCTTTGACGGTAGCAATCTGTAACAGCCTGATATGACGACAACCAATCCATACCCAAAATAACATTAAAACTAGACATATCCATCAATACAAATGCAAAAGGAAGTCGGCGACCTGCAACCTCTATGTCAGAAACCTGACACCCTTGCTTCAAAACAACCTCACTACCAATAGGTGACTTTACACAGATAAGAGATGCTAACTAAGCCAACTCTAACTCCAAAATCGATACGAATGCAGACGAGATAAATGAATGGGATGCACCCATATCAATCAACACATTAGCAACTGAATTGTAAAAGAAGAAAGTACCTCTCACAACAAAAGGCGCTGGTACTAGATCCGGCGCAGTAACAGTATACACACGCCCCGTAGGTCTCTGCTCAACCTGCTCACCCCTCAGAGCATAAACCTGATGTACTGACTGAGCCGAAGAGACTTCCTGATTGGCCCTCGAGGCCTGTGCTGATTGTGCAGGCTGGTGGCTCTGTGCCTGCCTTGAACCAGACGCACCGGGTGTGCTACCCCAACTGTGGGCAAAATCTCTTCAAATGCCCTGCTTGCCCACACTGATAACAAGTGAGCAGTTGCCCTCTCCCCTGACTCTGACCCTGTGAACAAACCGAAGACGATGCAGACCATTACCCTTCCTCTCTCTGCGGGCAAGCTGGAGACTTGTGATCCAGCTGACCACATTTGTAACATGTAACATCTCCCTGACCACTCCTCCCAGAATCCAGACTCGGTACTGGAAAAGTGGACCTCGACTGAGCTTCCTGGGACGACTGGGGGTTAGAACCCCTCTGTCTTTTATTATCCCCCTGACTATCCTGACTCCTCCTGGAGCTCCTCATTCTTTCCTCCTCCATCTCCATAATGGTCTCAAGATGGGCCGCCGCCTCCAAAAGGTGCCCATAATCTCTAATTTGGATTTGGCCACTCTGAACAATGCTTAATGCAATGGATGAGAAATTAGTTTCAATTGTCATAATTCTCATGCATTTTCTATAACAATTATAGTTATCCTCCACCGATAGCACAAAAGAGATAAATAATTTTCATAAAGACAAACTTTCTGAAAATTTCAAGATGAGAGTAATAATACATATCCAACTCCGCCATCCTCATCAACATCAATCAAATTCCATATTTCCAACATCAATTCTTATTTGTCATTACCAAAATCAACATTTGAAATTCTTAGGGAAAAACCCACTTTTCTTTATAATTCAATCCCAAGGGTAAAATCATGTAACGCCCCAAATAAATATAATGAATCCCAACTCATAAGCGGAAGAATAATAAAAATAATATATTTTCATTCATCAGAGTCTGTATACAAAAGGTGACACATGCAATATACATTCATAAATGGCTCATCCTGAATCTACAGTATGTGTTACAAGTGATAAAGAAATGAAAGTTAACAGATCTACACATGCCCTAATGGCTTACATTTTTCCAAGGCCGTGTTTGGTTGCAACAAAATGGATATAAATGCAATACATATAAAGCCCTTGGCTAGAATTAAAACAATTAGCACAATACAAAAAGAGAAGCCTTTAGCTCCTTTCCCTCCCAAGCTATTGCCTTGGAGGAGGCATCTCACCAACGCCTGAAAATGGTTTTTCCCAAGTAGGGTGAGCCAAAGCCCAGTAGAAACAATCTAACACAATATATGAGCTTTGACAAAGGTATAAGTACAATGTGCATATATAATGCCTGTGACAAATCATTCATATTTCCGCAAGATCATAAAGTACAAAATTTTATATCTCAATCCATTATTCTTCAATCCATTTCAAGTCAATTCATTTCATCTCAACTCATGAGCCAATTTTATTATTTTCCAAACAACTCAACCGAGACAACAACTTAATGGTTCTCTAATCAACACAACAATCACACAAACACTTCAATTTGCCATTTTAAGTAAATTTCATCCGTGGGAATCGACACCCATGTATACACGCGGTTTCAAGACTTTCACCCTAGACACACAGGCCAACTTAATTTAATGGAGTCCATCCCCTCTCTCTTCCCTCAACATGGAGTATATCCACTTTCTCCTCCCAAACGCCATACATATACAATGTACTCAAATCACAGTCATATTCAATGACAACTAACAAGAAATTAGTTTCAATTGAAAAAGACTAATGTCTTCTCAGAGTAACCAATTTCATATTCATATAAATGAAATCAAAACCATAAAGAAACACAAACAATTATACCCAACTTCTCTACACTACTCTTCCAGTTATCCATAAAGAAAGTGAAGGAAATAAATTCAATCAACACTACATAAACAAACCTGCTATAAGAAATGAGTAAATTTAACAATATTAGAAATAAGTAAATTTATTTCAGTAACTTACAACTAACAAAATTAAATTTAAAAAAATTTCGCAAACCAAAAACAGATTGAACAATTTAATTACTAATGGAAGCCAAGCATCCTATTAAAGAATTAGGATACCTTTAATGCGTTAACATGGTGTCTTGGCAAATGATTTCTTCTTATCAGCCTTGCTCTTGTATTTTCATTAATTTTTTTTTCTCTTTTAACAGTCAGTCGTGGAGCTAGTATAGAATGTTTGAATTTGTCTATAAATATATACATACATACAGACCATCTCTTTTGGCAAAAAAAACCACCTATTTCCACTATATTCATCATGGGTACACTAATTCTTGTGTTCCTTTTCCTTTCTTCTTCTTCCCTTCTGCTGATGACTCAAACATCCACGTCGGTTCCTGCGTTCTACGTGTTTGGAGATTCAACTGTTAATGCAGGAAACAACAACATTGAAGATGGTGTCAAGGCAAACTTTTACCCTTATGGCATCGACTACAACAATCAATCCACCAATCATTTTACAAATGGATTAACTGCCGCTAATTTTATAGGTAACTACTATTTTCAAGTTTCTTTGAGTTTTGAGTTTTGTTCGACTAAAACACCAAAACACAACCTTCATAGCAAAAACAAAACTCGAACCCCCAAAAACTCAAGAAACTTGAAAATAGTAGTTACCCATGAAATCAGCGACAGTTAATCCGTTGGTAATACAGCCGATGGATTGATTGTTGTAGTCGACGCCATAAGGGTAAAAGTTTGCCTTGATGCCATCTTCAATGTTCTTGTTGTTTCCTACATCAACAGTTGAATCTCCAAACACGTAGAATGTAGGAACTGATGTGGATGCTTGAGTCATGAGCGGAAGGGAAGAAGAAGAAAGGAAAAGTAACACAAGAATTAGGGCACCCATGATGAATATGGTGGGAATAGGTGGTTTTTTTCCCAGAAGAGATGGTCTGCAAGTATGTATGTATTTATAGACAAATTCTAACATTCTATACCAGCTCCACAACTGACTGTTAAAAGAGAAAAGAAAAAGAAAAAAATTTAATGAAAATACAAGAGCAGAGCTAATAGGAAGAAGTCATTTGATAAGACTATATTGTAATTCTGATAGGTGAAAGTAAATGAGAGATCGGTTGTGATGTGATTGGCAGTGCATGCCTTAAAGTGCTTTGTTGCTAATTAATACCCTCACCCATCAAGATGGGTAATTTGGTTCACATTTGAATTGATACTCTTACAAGGGATCAAGGTGGCAGTTGGCCTGGTGACTAGTGACTAAATTAGGCATACAAACTTATGACAGTTTGTTTTATAAAATGGACATTGTAATTTAAAATTATATTTACCACGCATTTTATAAAATAAAATATGATTAATTAGTGTCTATCAATGTTCAATCAAACTAATTTTTTGTATATATATATATATATATTTTCAAGACCGACGAGATGAACGATTTAGATTATTGTCATAAGCCCAATAGGACTCACAAAGTGGATGATTATGGAATCTTGAGGGAAGCTTCTCTCAATAGATATATATATATATATATATATATATGTATGTGTGTGTGTGTTTGCAAAGAAACCATTAATGCAATTAGACATAGGTAAATCTCGTGATGTGTGGGGCACAGTTCTTTTGAGAGTTATGTGTTCAATTCTACGCAGCAGAATAGTACTCTTTCTGCCTAGAGCAATCATAGTAGCCATCAAAACAGATTCTTAATTTTTACAACATGTAAAATGAAACCAAGTTGAACAATAGATAAGCAACAAATTATTGACAAATCCATCAGTGGAAGGCAGACCAATTACCTAATCAACCATTGCAGCAAAAAAAACCGCATCAACTTTTTATGAGCTAATCAAACACTACTTCAAGCCAAGGCATATGTACCTGAAACAAAAGGAAGAATAGAAAATATAAGCAAGCAAGCTCCATTGGTAAAACGGCCGTGACTCATGAAATCATTGGCAATTAATCCGTTGGTAAAACGGCCGGTGGATTGATTGTTGTAGCCGACGTCATAAGGGTAAAAGTTTGCCTTGATACCATCTTCAATGTTGTTATTTCTTACATCAACAGTTGAATCTCCAAACACGTAAAATGCAGGAACCGACGTGGATGCTTGAGTCATGAGCGGAAGGGAAGAAGAAGAAAGGAAAAGTAACACAAGAATTAGGGCACCCATGATGAATATAGTGGGAATAGGTGGTTTTTTTTCCCAGAAGAGTTGGTCTGCAAGTATGTATGTATTTATAGACAAATTCTAACATTCTATACCAGCTCCACGACTGACTGTTAAAAGAGAAAAGAAAAAGAAATTTTTTTTATGAAAATACAAGAGTAGAGCTGATAGGAAGAAGTCATTTGATAAGACTATATTGTAATTCTGATAGGTGAAAGTGAATGGGAGATCAGTTGTGATGTGATTGGCGCAGCATGCCTTAAAGTGCTTTGCTGCTAATTGATACCCTCACCCATCAAGATGGGTAATTTGGTTCACATTTTAATTGATACTCTTACAGGGGATCAAGGTAGTAGCTGGACTGGTGACTAGTGACTAAATTAGGCATACAAACTTATGATAGTTTGTTTTACAAAATGGACATTGTGGTTTAAAATTTTATTTACCACTCATTTTATAAAATAAAATATGATTAATTAGTGTCTATCAATGTTCAGTCAAACTAATTTTCTTGTATATATATTTTCGAGACCGACGAGATGAACGATTTAGATTATTGTCGTAAGCCCAATGGGACTCACAAAGTGGACGATGATGGAGTCTTGAGGGAAGCTTCTCTCAATGTATATATGTATTTGTGTGTGTGTTTGCAAAGAAACCATTAATGGAATCAAACATAGGTAAATCTCGTAATGTGTGGGGCACATTTTTTTTCAGAGTTATGTGTTCAATTCTACGCAGCAGAATAGTATTCTTTCTGTCTAGAGCAATCACAGTAGCCATCAAAATAGATTCTTAATTTTCACAACATGTAAAATGAAACCAAGTTGAACAATAGATAAGCAGCAAATTATTGACAAATCCATCAATGGAAGGCAGACCAATTACCTAATCAACCATTGCAGCAAACAAAATCGCATCAACTTTTTATGAGCTAATCAAACACTACTTCAAGCCAAGGCATATGTACCTGAAACAAAAGGAAGAATAGAAAATATAAGCAAGCAAGCTCCATTATCCAAAATCAACCCCCTAAAAATTGCCCATTGTTTGTTATTAAAAATAAGATCCAACTCCCACTGTTTGATTCACCAATTTGAATGTACGTGTTTTATAGAGGGGCCAATTTGAGAGAGAATAGATAAATGCATGCTCTTTACAACTATCAATTAGTAACCAAACAAATGTGACATTTCAACCCACAAATGTGAGTGCCAAAAGCATGAAAAATCATTTCTATGAACATATGAAGAAGCAAACCAAGCTGAAGGTAGTAAATAGCAATTAAGCACAATCACTGTTTCAACCTTCCATACTGAGTGACAATTTTTGAACACCAAAGATCCATTCATAGAAAAAGACCTATCTCATCTTAGAGCAGAAAAACAAATAGAAGTCACTCATTCATAGAAACTCATTTCATTGAAAAAGACTCATGTCATCTCATAGTAACCTATTTCACATTCTTATAAATGAAATCAAAACCATAAAGAAACACAAGCAATGATGCCCAACTTCTCTGTACTCCTCTTTCAATTACCCATAAAGAAATTGAAGGAAAAAAAATTCAATGAACACTACATAAACTAACCTGATATAAGGAATGAGTAAATTTAACAATATTAGAAATAAGTAAATTTATTTCAGTAACTTACAAATAACAAAATTAAATTTAAAAAAGTTTCTCAAACTAAAAACAGACTGAACAATTTAATTCCCAATGGAAACCAAGCATCCTATTAAAGAATTAGGATACCTTTAATGGGTTAACATGGTGTCTGGGTAAATGACTTCTTCCTATCAGTTTTGCTCTTGTATTTTTATTAATTTTTTTTCTTTTCTCTTTTAACAGTCAGTCGTGGAGCTGGTATAGAATGTTAGAATTTGTCTATAAATACATATATACATACAGACCATCTCTTCTGGAAAAAAACCACCTATTTCCACTGTATTCATCATGGGTACACTAATTCTTGTGTTACTTTTCCTTTCTCCTTCTTCCCTTCCGCTCATGACTCAAGCATCCACATCGGTTCCTGCGTTCTACATGTTTGGAGATTCAACTGTCGATGCAGGAAACGACAACATTGAAGATGGTATCAAGGCCAACTTTTACCCTTATGGCGTCGACTACAACAATTAATCCACCGGCCGTTTTGCAAACGGATTAACTGCCGTTGATTT
>JAPPVO010000031.1:123573286-123623313 GCA_030407325.1 Camellia japonica
TGCCTATGTAGAATGGTGGCTTTCGCATGTCTTACGAGTTATTATTATGGATTTTAAATGTCTATTTATTTTTGGGCATTACTGTAGACACCCCATTTTTGACCGTCCTCAAGACTTGGACGTCACCGTTTGAACACTCGATGATCATCCATGTTTGTGTTCGTCTTGAGTTCCTGGAGGTCTCGGCCACGCGCCTTGCCTCAGGATCTCTCGGCTTGACTTTTTTGTGTCTGGTTTTGCACCAAACACTTGTGTTTTGCCTTTGAGGGGCAGGGAATGGCTTGTTGGCCATCCCCACACATCACCGGCCATGGCTTGAGGCCACTGGCCCTTAGTTTGTTACCACCGGCCAAATCTTTGGCTGGCCGGCACTCTTTGTGGCCGGCCGACCATCTATTTTGGTCAAATTGCATTTTTGGCCGGCCGACCACTGTTCATCTGCTTTTGCAGATATTTTTGTGCCAGCTGTGATAGCTGGCACCCACCTTTGCTTCCCTCCATACACGTGTATGGAGGGATTTCAACCTTGTTAGCTTTCCTTGGAAGCTTTACAAGATTGGATTGTCTATAAGAGGAGGTCTCTTCTCCCTCTTTTAGGTTAGACAACATTTTTCCAGAGCTTTGAGTTCTAGGGTTAGGGTTTGTATACATCCTATCTCTATATCTCTCTCTCTTTGTGTATTTGTGTGTGTTTAGTCTTAGTATTGCACACAAACACCCACCATTACACCTTATCTTGGTTGCTGAGGGGTCAGAGGTCTGTTCTTGGTGTTCTTGGGTGGTTTTGAGCTCAAAGAAATAGCTGGTCCACCATTTGTGAAGAGGGTCTACAAGGGTAACTACTTTCCCATTTTTTACCCCATTTTTGCATAGCTTTTTCGACTACCTTGCAACTATTTTTAGACTTGGTGTATAACATATAAAAGTCTTATTTTTGCCTACTCTAAATAGTTGTTTAAGAGTGTTTTGAGCTTTGAGGTTGTTTGACCCCTCTTAAGCCTTGTTACGCTCCATTTTTGTGCATTTTTGGTGAGCTCCGGGACCATTGTGTTTGGGCCTCCTCACCACTGAAATCTTGAGGGATTTCAGTGGTGAGGATGGTGCCTTAAGGTCCCAAGAAGGAGAGGGCCACCCCCTCTCCTTGTTGTCCTTGAAAAGGGCCATTTTTGCCTCATGTGTGAGCATCTAATTTAAGTCCATGTTGGCCATGTCTTAAGTGTTATTTGGTAGTTTTTTGCTATGTATTACTTCTGTTTTTACTTGGTTTAGACACACCATGCATGCTTAGCATACTTGTCTTGTAATGCCATGTTTTGGCCTTAACATGCTTTAAGTGTTGACCCTTGTTTTAGCATGATTTTGGCCAAGCTTTGTGAAGCTTTTGTGTATGTTTTAGTGTGCTTTAGCTCTGTTTTCAGTTGCTTTCATCATGCTCAACATGTTTTGTAATATCTCTTTGCATTCTAGCTTGTAGGCCTTGAATGTGTGATGTCATGAGCATGCTTTACTTGCTTTAATTAGTTGGTTTGGCACCTCTATTTTATGCAATTTTAGAGTTTGGTATGCTTGCCATATGTCCATGATCATCTCTTTTAAGTGTGTTTAAAAGTTACCTTTTGACAGTTAGGAATTGGAGCATGTATGCATGCATGCTTGTATGTGCATTTGGCCCCATTTCCATAGTTTATGGCCACTGTTTTAGGCTTGTTTGAGGGCTGCCTAAATTAGTTTAAGTCCATCCTTCATGTGTTATAGCATGCTTGCCTTGTGCATTATTGCATACTTGGCCTATTACATGTTATTGCTTGCTTGAAATCATGATGCATTTGGCATGTATTTCATTGGTTAAGTTGCTTTGCATTGTTCGTATGCTTAGTCCACTTTACATGTTGTTGCATGTTTGCCACTAGCATAGTTGTCACATGCCTTGCATGCTCATTTTGCATACTTAGCCTCCATGACTAGGTTGCATTCTATTTGTGTGCATGCTTCACCTCTTGAGTTGAGTATGATAGAGGTTGAAAGCCCCTTTGTTTGATTATGTGCATTGCATTCTGTAGACACCCTATTTTTGACCGTCCTCAAGACTTGGACGTCACCACTCGAACACTCGGTGATTGCTCATGTTTGTGTTTCGTTTTGAGTTCCCGGAGGTCTCGGCTACACGCCTTGCCTCAAGATCTCTCAACTCGACTGTTCTGTGTTTGGTTTTGCACCAGACACTTGTGTTTTTGTTTCTAAGGGTACAGAGTAACTTGTTAGCTACCCCTGGAACCCACCGGCCGTGGCTTGAGGCCACCGGCCATGTTTGGAGGCTATCGGCCATTGGTGAAGTATACCATTGGCCGGTCGGCATTCAGTGTGGCCGGCCGGCCATCTGTTTGGCCGGTGGCCTCCTTTTCTGGCCGGTAGCACTTTTTTGCCTTTTTCAGGCATGGTGCATGCCAGCTGTGCCGGCTGGAATGCACTAACCCTGCCCTCGTGCATAAGTGTGGCTGTTTTGCCCCTTTTGCACCCTTTTGGTCTAGCTTCTTGAGGAAGCTTGGACCTTTGTCTTAGCTTCCTCAAGAAGCTTGCCAGCTGTCCCAGCTTCCTCAGGAAGCCTTTCCCCTCTTGCCCCCTTTGACCCTTTTTTGTTTAGCTTCTTTGAGAAGCTTCAAGCCATTTGCATTGTCTATATACGAGCCCCTCCTCCTCCATTGTTAAGGGTTGAGCAAAAATACCAGAGCAATATACATACATATATCTGTCATTTACTTTCTCTCTCTATATCTCCCTCTCTCTCATCCTTTGTGTGTGTTTGGAAGCCTAAAAGTGTGTTTTGACCTTAGTTTTGCACTAAGACACACCCATTACACCATACTTCGACCTTGAGAGGCTTTGAGGGTTTGTTCTTGAGGTTTTGGACTGGTTTTGATCAAAGGAAGGAGGCTGCACTTGCTGTTCATCAAGGGTTCTTCAAGGGTAACCTTTTCACTTTAGATTCCCCAATCTTGCACTTGACTTTTGCCTATCTTGCTTATTGTTTTAGACTTTGTGTATAACTGAGAAAATTCTTGTATTTGCATGCTTGAGATCTTTCATTAAGGACGTTTTGTTGTTCGGGGTTGACCTCCCCCTTCTAGGCTTTGTTTGGCCCTTTTGGTGCTCTCTTTGTTAAGCTTTGGTTACTCTTGTGTATTGACCTTTTCACCACTGAAATCCAATGGATTTTTAGTGGTGAAGAAGGGGTTTTGAGGTCTTGCATGGGGGAGGGACACCTCTCTCCCTTGGTCTCTCTCTTGTTTGCATATTTGGCTCAATATGGTAGCATGCACGCCTAGTCTTGTTTGGCTTTATTTCAGAGCTTATTTGGTGTTCATTTAGCATATTTTATCTCTGCCTCATGTTGATTTGTGGCCTTTTGCATGTATAATACACTTGCTTTGAAATCCCATTATTTGGCTTAAGGTGTATCATGTTGTAGCATATCATTTGAGCATGATTTTGGTTTGGTCCTAAGAAGGTTTTAGCATTATTTTGCCGTGCTTGAGGTCTGTTGGTTACTGATTTGGTCATGTTTGACATGTGTGATATGGTTGCTATGCATTTTGGCTTGTGAGCCCTAAGTATGTGAGTCATAAACACGCCTTAGTTGGTCTATTTTAATAATTTGGAATCATTTGCCATGCCATTTCAGTCCTCAAACCATGCTTGTATGCTTGCATTCATCACCTCTTTCATGCTTTGAAGATGTGTCCTTTTGTGCCTTGAAATGAGCATTGTGCCTTGAAATGAGCATTGTGCATGCTTAAGTGTTTAAACCTTTGGGGCTGCCATATCACTGGGTTTTGGGACTTATTTTGGTGCCTTAAAACTCTGTTTTGGTTGTATAGCTTATGCCATGTTTGCTTAGGGTAGTGGTAGTAGAATGCTCTTTTGTTATGCCTTAGTCTTGAGCCTATTGGTGTGCATGCTTACATGAGTATTTATCCATGATGTTAGGCATCTTTTGTCACTGTTTTGGGGGTGGGCTGAGGTCTGCCCCTTTGTGTTTTAGGTCCATCATTGCATGATTGTATTGCATTACTTTGGTTTTATGCTTACATTGTACGATAGGATGTATCACATTGCATTTTGTATGATAGGTCACTTCGCATTTGGCATGCTTTGTACCTATTAGCCTCATGTTGCATGTTTGAGTCATGTTGCATACTTGAGCCACCTTGCATACATTGCATTACATTTCGCTTGGTTTGGCGTGTCAAACCAAGTATGAGGATTGAGAAGTGTTCATACTCCAAGTGATGTAACACGTCTCAACCCTCGGTCGTCAATCCCCTTGACCTCAACATGATAGGGTGTTGGCATTCATCTCTTTTGGTTGCATGCATTTACATTGAATTGCGAAATTTGGCCTCTTAGGCCATCATGCATAAAAAATGCATAATTGATGGCCCGAGGGTCGAGGGTCATGCTCCCTTGAGTCCATTGCATGATAGGGAGTGTGGCCATGCTTACATTTGCTTAAAAATTCCATGCCATACACTGCATGCCCTCTGTTGCTGTCAAAACCAGTTTCTGCAGGAAGCTTTGGCCGGCCGGCCATCTCTAGTGCCGACCGGCCATCCATAAATGGCCGATAACTTCATCAGCGGCCGGTGACCATTTCCCATAGCTGGTGGCCATTCCTCCTAGCCGGTGGTGCTCCACAGTGTGCAGAGAACCTAACCCAAGACTTGTGCAGTCTTCAGAGGAGCTAGGCAGTGTAAACAGAGGCAGCAATGCTATGGCAGCGAGTTTCTGGGCAGTACGAGTCAAGCATGCATCATCCAAACATTTTGAGGCGGGGGCTGTGGCCACTTTAATTCTGCATTTAATTTGTTAATTAATTAGAAGTTCTGTAATAATTAATTTAGCAGTATTCATTTGTTTTGTAATATTTATTCGGACCCTCCGAGCGAGGGCAATTGTGTAATAAGTGTGTGTGAGTGTGTGTATGTCTTCCAACCCCCACTTCTTTCTCCCTTTTACTTACCTGCTTTTAATGGTTAGTATTAGGGCATATTTAACTTAGCATACCTTATGCTATGCATGCGTGCATCCATACATTTGTCTTGCATGCACTGGGCTCGGTGCATCATACTAACTGCATTGTATTTCAATTCCAAGTTGAGTACTTGTTAGTTGCAGCATTTCACATGCCATCTTTAGGATAGCCGAGCCTATTATAGTTGCATTTTGCATGTGTTGCATTAGCCATCTTAACATGAACTAGGATCATGCATATGATTACTAACTAGTTTCTGTTTTGGCTTGGAGTACTAGGTAAGCTTTTATGCTTTAGCATAGCGCATGCGTGTGAGTGTTGCCATAATAACATGATTGCCATGAGGCTAGCTGCTTATGTGATATAACTGCTTGAATGCCTGTGGATGGAGGTCAAATTACCTAAATTGGAATAATGCATTGAAACTGTGAGTTTTAAGCCCACTAGATAGTGGCAAAACCATCTTTTCTAAAGTCCACTTGAGGGTGCAAAACCTGCATCTTTAGCCTACTTGCGAGTAGCAAACCATCATCAAAACAAACATGAAATGTTTTGTTCCAATTTAGGCGATTTGGTCTATACTTGTTTGCCGTGCGCATAACATAGTAATTCTAGGCTAATAACTGGAATAAGAACGCATAATGTTTTCAAAACAAGATATCATGGTTAGTAGAGGCCGATCTTCGGATCGGGCGAGAGGGGGTGCTCATAGCTGACCTTCCCCAATCGTACCCAAGTTCCCGAGCCGAGGCAACTCTAGTAATGACGGACACGTGGCCTTAGGCAAACGAGCCAGGGTTTCCTAAATCCCCCATTAAAAATATTTAGGTGGTGACTCTGTATCTGGCAAAGCAGTCTATGTTTGGCACTTCTTTCAAAATTTGTTTTTCTCAAAACGATTTGCCGGATTTGGACTCTTTGGTTCAGATTAAGAACTGTGACAAATCGAGTCTGAACTGTGGCAGCATAAGTCCCTCACGCGGGGCGCGTCCACAGTTTCTGGCGACTCTGCTGGGGAGTTTAGAGAACTTGACTTGAACTCGTGATATCTTGTTTTGACTACACTCATGTGTTTCTTTGCATTGCATGTGCATTGGTGCGCCTAGGACACCGTGTTGGCCATCTGTTATTCCTGAGCGGTTTGCCGGAGGCTCGCTTCGAGAAGCGCGCCATAAGGCTGACCGGTTACGGGCTCTGCCAGTATGGGAACACAAACCCCGGTTTTACCAGATTCGAATTGATGGTGATGATTGGTGACCTCCAGAGGTCCGTGGCGGATCTCGCCTACGGAATGTCGGCTTCACCACTAGCCGCACCATATACCGGGAATTTTGTACCACAGGAGCCCCTGCTATTGGGACGGATTGT
Organism: Camellia japonica; assembly: GCA_030407325.1. Classification (NCBI taxonomy): domain Eukaryota; kingdom Viridiplantae; phylum Streptophyta; class Magnoliopsida; order Ericales; family Theaceae; genus Camellia; species Camellia japonica. Next base: position 123,579,684 of record JAPPVO010000031.1, read on the forward strand.
GATTGAGCTTAGCCAACCTGAGGTTGCCTCTAGCTATGGCAATGACGTGTCAACATCAACCCAAACCCTCGATCAGGCTGAGGCTAGAGGCAAGAACAAAGTAGGGACAGATGCCGATCCCGTTGAACAACTGCTGTGGGCAGTCGAGGCTTTGAAAGCCGAGGGGATGAGTAAACAGCAAGTATCCTCAGTTGTGACCAAGGTTGTGGATGATGTTTTCCCCACTCCAATCGAAGGCAGTTCGAGCCAGGTAGAAAATCGGGATAGGCCCCGTCATGCCAGAACAGTTCCTTCCACTCCCAACCCTGCACCTGGGAAAGATCAGAAGGTCAAGGCAGTGCCTGCCGACCCTTTCGCTAGTGTGTCTAGCAAGAATACTCAGACTTCAAAGTACCTGCCCCGAGGACGCAGGGTCTTCCACGCTCTCTACATGCCTTTGTCTAAGGCACTCCAGATCCTGGCCGAAAGAGGGCATCTTAAACCCCTCGAGCCTCGGCCTCTCCCGAAGAATCTCCCTCTCACACATGATGCTACTTAGTACTGTGTTTTCCATCAACAAACCGGTCATGACACCGACAGTTGCGTCCGTCTCTGCCACGAGATACAAAATTTGATTGACAACGGGGTCATCCCCGCACCAGGTCCCGCAAAGTCTATCGGCACTTGATCAGTGAACTTATGGGGGATAATGTGACTATGTGATCGGGGGATGAACCACCTGCGGGCGACATTCAGTTTATTTCAGATGTGGTGTATGGCACGCACTGTTTTGAGCATTTGTGAATGCTGGGTTTTGTACGTTGTGGCTTGGGTATTGAGTCAGTTCTGTTGTTTTGTTTTGAGTCTGTCTCTTTGTTTTGAGTCAGTCTTTTTATATTGAGTCAGTCGGGTCTATCTTGTTGTATCGAGTCAGTCCTGTTTTGTTAAGAGTCGGGTGATTTCGGGGATGTTACCTCAAACACCACTTGCTTGTTTTGTGTTTGTCTTTTCGTTTTCTTTTGAGTTTGTTTCTGCCTTGGAGCTAGTAATGCCAACAGATTTGAATGAACAGCAGTGGTTTTTCATGCTTTTGTGTTTGCTTCTGTCGTGTGCCAGTTGTGCCAGAAATTTTAAATGAGATGGCAGTATTTGACTAGAAGCTGTGTCTTTTCTGTGCCTTCAATTCATTGCATCGACCTAAGTTTTCCAAAACTTTTTTCGAAAGATTGTGATAAAAAACGAAGAGGAAGGAATTCCTCGGGTTTTGCAAAACTTTGATCAATTTGAGAGAAAGATAGGCATGCTAAGCCTTTAATGAATGAAATTATGCTTGTTAGCGTGAGTACTGAGAAGGACCCTGGCTTGACCCAGACTGGTTCCACATTATCTTCAGCGCGAGTGATTTGTCGCTTTCGTAAAAACTTTCAAAAACAAAATGTTTTGCGCGGTCCTGTGAAGACCTGTGTGGAATCGCTCTTGAGATTATACAGCTGAGGATCGCTCTCAGCCTCAAGATTCAATCCATTTGTTTTCGAACCTTGAACCCATTCAGAACGTTCAACGGTCAACTGCCATGTGAGGCCTGTGTGGCCAGGTTTGGAGGAGCCCTCGAACAAGAGGCACTAAAGTCAGATCAAGAGGTCAGACGTTGTCAATAGAAGTTCGCGAAGCTAGAACAGAAGCACCCCTCAAACTAGGGGCAAAAATGTTCGATATGCCTAAAGAGCCGAAGATGGGTCTTTCTGCAAATCAAGAACAACAGCCACTCTCTTGGATACGGATGGCTTCAAAATCCTAAAACCATTTGGCATGGACTTGTTACACTTTTACCCTTTGAGAGGCTCGCTGGGCCGAAAACCCGAAAGGGCGACCCAGGCAAAAGTTAGAGCAAGGAAAAAATAAAAGAGAAAAAAAAGAAAAAGAAAAAAAATATATAAAAAAAGAAAGCAAAAAAGAGAAAAGAGAAAAGAAAAGAAAAACAAAGCTCGCAAGGTCGAAAACCTGCATCGGGCGCCTTGGCAAAAGTTAGAGTCTAAAAAGTGAAGGTTAAAATACCCGAGTGTACCTTAACCGGAACTACGTAAGGCTTGATTCCCATGTTTGGGATACGTAGGCAACTTTATCCTGAAGTCCAGCCCCCAACGCTTTCATAGCGATTCTGTCCATGTAATGGTTTTGATCATCCTTGCCTTCTCTGAATCCGATAGTTCGGTTGTGACATCGGAACTACGTAAGGCTTGATTCCCATGTTTGGGATACGATAATCCAGCCACCAATGCTTTCAAAGTGACTGTGTCCATATATTGGTTCTGACCATCTTCGTCTTCTCCATGTCCGAGAGTTCGGTCGTGATCATCGCTAATGAGGACTATTTACAATATGCTGCGGCATCATCCAAAAAGGGGCAACTTTCCGTTGCCGTAAGTTGCCACGAGTCGCCGTTCAAACCAGGGGCAACTTTCCGTTGCCGTGCAGCGTCATCCAGACAAGGGGCAATTTTCCATTGCCTCCGATCTGAGGTTGCGCATCTCAAGAGTAAGTTCTACGCTCGTCGAGCGGTGACCGTTTGCAAAAATAGTTTTTGAAAATTTTTACTGAGGTTGACTATTTTCTCAAAAACTATTCCATCTTTTCCAAAACCGGACCATTTTCTTGGACCCCAAAAAAGGAAAATTTTCAGTGCTCATAGCCTGACTTGCATGATTTTAAATCAGAAAATCGAACAAGTATGTTAATCTAACTCTCACCTTGGTCAAAACTGTTTTAGTAGAACACCAAAACAAAATGGTCAAACTGATGAACTAGGGGCACAGTTGAGCCAGACTCCCTGTCTTTCCCCCGATTGTCAATACTTGCCAGAAAGGGCACTTTATTCGCCAGAGGAAGGCACAACTGAAGCTGTCAGTAAAGGGCGAAAGCTCTCTCACCCTCCAAGCAATGAGGTATAGAGCCAAGTGCAAAGCACAAAGCGGAATGAATCAAGATACTCCATACTCCATCCGGAACATCGACTAGACGTCGTCACCTGAAGAAATAGCCGCGAGCTAATAATGTTGGGCGTGAACCCACAACTTCCTATTCATTTATCAATCACCCTGGGGAGGGATGGAAAATGAGAGAATAAAGAATAGAGAGGTGTGCGTTGAGAGAAAAGTGAGCAAAAGGGTTTTGAGAGAAAAACCGAGCCTGAGGGCCGAGTGATGTGAGAATCACAAATAAGAAAGGGTGGGAAATCATACCCGGAAGAACTGGCTCCTCGAGATCTGAGGTCTCTTGTTTTTTTTGTAAACACGTCCATGTGTCGTGTCTTTTGTTTTGTTTAGCCCAACTCTTGTTTTGAGTCTTTTCCGAGCGTGTCTCGTTGTGATTAGGTCATGTACCTTTTGTTTGAGTCTTTCTTACTGTGTTCAGTCGTAGGCTCAATACCCAGGTTTGAAAAAAAAAAAAAAAACCTTTTTCAATTTCACAAAAATCAGTCTGTGCTCAGAGTGCTGTGCCATTCTCCACATTTATGCGAAGCAAAAGAGAAAGGGGAAAATTTGGGGCATCTGAGTGTGTTTCAACGTTAGCAGATTCAACCTTTGTAGTCCGTCTTGACAGATTGGACTGTTTGTTTCACAGATTGGACTGTTTGTTCAGGATCTGCCATGTGCAGAATGAACCAAGTGCTGTGTTATGGGCTGTATACAGATTAATCCCCAGTAAAGTATGAGCCGAGTGTTCAGAATGAGCAGTGGTTTGTATGGGTTGTTTTGCTGTTGGCTGATTCATTACTTGGTTATTACGATGCAAATGGTTGATTTTCAGACAAAAGATCAATCTCATCTACATTGAGGTGTAATATGATGCAATGCGATGTAATATATGAAATGTACAAATGTAACACTTTTTCAAACAAAAAGTTTGTTTCATTTCATCATCTTTTTCAAGTACAAAGCTTTGGAAACAAAAACCTGCCTGCGGTAGTACAAGGTACTCTAGCTACCAGCAAAAAGAAAAAGTACAAAACAAAAAGAAGAAAAGCAGCAAAATCTGGATCAATGTCAAAAGGCCTTAGGTCTAGGGGTCCGTCCTCGTCCTCTTCCTGGACGAAGGTCCAGGAGCATCATCATCAGCATCGTTATCTGAGTCTGAGCCCGAGCCGTCTCCGGTTTCCTCCTCGGACGACTCTGCCTCCGCCTTTGCCTCAGCCTCGGACTCATCATCATCATCAGGGACGGGTGCTCGAGAGCTACTCCCAACATGGGTGCGTCTTGCCTTGGTGCGGAGATATACTCTGCTATCTCCTCCGGTGGGAGCAGAAGGTCCAGCTGGAGCACCTCCCATAGTAGGGATCTGGAAAGGAGGCTGAAAAGTACAAAAGGCAAACGCATCAGTATACTGTGAGCAGTGTATCAGTACAGAATGCAATGTATGAGTACAGTGTGTGAATGTTATGAGCAGTGTATCAGTACAGAATGCAATGTATGAGTATAGTGTGTGAATGCTATGAGCAGTGTATCCATACAGAATGCAATGTATGAGTACCGTGTGTGAATGCTGTGAGCAGTGTATCAGTACAGAATACAGTGTTTCAGTGCAGTGTATGAATGCCGTGAGTAATGCTGTGAACAGACTGTGGGCTACAGTATATCAGATGCCGTGAGGGCTGTATACCGGGTGTTGTGTTAGCAGTATGATGCATCAGACTGTGTAGAGTTTAAGACTGCGGTTAAAGAACATACCGGAATGCCATAGATAGCCAGAAGATCGAGACTCCGCTGGAACATCCCCATCACAGAGGCAGTCAGCTCCAGGGACTAGCGGGTGTACTCGGAGGAAGCCTGTAAAAGTATTAGATGCATCAGTATTCCGCGGAATATCAAATAAACTGAAGTGAAATAACAATGCAAGATGAAGTAGTACATACCAGAGGCAAGTCAAAGAACCCGACTAACTCATGATCAGCCGGAGGGGGAGCAATGGGGATCTGATAAGTCTCCCCATCTTGTCCCCGGCATGTCATCGTAGTGGGCAGTGCTAGCCAACTAGCCCCCCGTCCCCTCCGAGCTCCACTCCTGCCATGGACTCGAGCCACCCTCGGTGCTCTCACCCCTACTCCTGCCCTAGCTGCCGGCGCCGCGGGCCTCTCTCTCTCAGCTCGACGACCACCGCTCAGAGGCCGCATAATGTAGGTCCGAACGTACTCCGAGTAGTCACCTATACCTCTGAAGCGGATCGCATCCCAGCTGATCGTGTAGTCGGCCATCTGCTCGGAAGTGAACCTCTCGGTGTCCCTCATATGCTCAGGAGGGTGAACCGGGACTATCTGCTCCGGTAAACCTAGGGTCTGGCGTAGGAAACGCTCACCCAGGTACCAAGCCTGACAGACCAGGCCCTCCAGCAAAATCCTAAAGCGAGCGGTCTCCTCAGCACCGACAAACCGCGCCCGAATCTCAGCTGGCAATGGAGCCCAAGGCTGCTAGGTGATCTGAAAATAAAATACAGTTTGTTTTCTACTGTTATTGAAAATACAGTGTGAAGCAAAGCTTAAATAAATTCTAAAGTTGAATATACCTCTGCGGGGGTGATGGTGTCGAAGTAGCGGCAGAAGAAGATAAACGTCTCCCGGGGCTTCCGCACGCACCTCACGTCAAAACGGCGCGAGAACGGAACGACGAGAGGGGTCTCCACATCTGGCACAAGCGCAAGTCTCGAAAAGTAGGCGTAGACCCACAATTGCAGAACAAATATCAGTGTGCTTATCAGATAAAGCAGAATACAGAATAAAGCAGAATACAGAATAAAGCAGAAATTGCAGAATCGTGTATTGTGCAGTGTATTGTGTATTGTGTAGAGTGTACAGTGTGTGTAGTGTACAGTCAGTGTAAAGTAGAGTATGTGTGTGCCGAGTGTACAGTATACAGTCAGCATGAAGCAGATCACAGTGTGTGCAGTGTACAGAGTACAGAAAATATAGAACAGAAATGAAAAGCAGAAAAGAAAATGTACCTCCCAAGCTCGCCAGTAACCCCCGAGCAACTGTCCGCTACAACGGGAGGCTGAGCTCATCTATCCGTATAGAGTGGCTAAGGCAGTGCCACCTCAGTCGTAGCGCAAGATCCTGGTGACGTCCACGAGAGCGCTGAGCAGATAGAGGGGCACGGTGTTCGCCCAATCGGCGAAAATAGTCGTCCCCAGCAAAAACATGAGGAAGCCGCGCGCATACCGCTCCACCTCCTCCTGAGTCATCGGAGCCTCCTCGACCAAGGCTGGCTGAACCCTGAATTGGACCTCGAACAACGAGTACCTGATGAAGCCGGGACGCGCGAGAGGCGGCACCTCGCCGAGCAGGTAAATCTGAGCGGCCTCCCATTCGTCCATGTCAGTGTCAAAGGGGATCGGATCACCCCCTACCCCGATGCCGGTGAGCATCGAGAAGTCATAGGGAGTCATCGTCATATCTCCCGTAGCAGAGAAGTGGAAGGAGTCAGTGGTGTCCCACCACCTCTCCACTAGAGCAGCAAGGAGGGGCCTGCTCGCAGTGAGGCGCGAGAGTCCCCTGCAGAATGCGCCGAACCCGGCCTAGTCCACGATGTGATGGACCGCATCTAGTAGCTCCATGTACCAATCTCGAGCAGAAATGTTCCCATACCCCCGGAGGGCATGGGAATCTCCCTGTTTTCAAGCAAACAATTGCGAAGCAATGCTAAATATACAATTTTGAAAAGCATTCAGAATTGGTAATGATACAGCGTGTGTGCACGTGTTCAAATTCAAACAGACATCGGTTGCCAGTGTGCTTACAGTGAACTACAACATGTGATGTGTCAGCGTGTTTGGGTGGTTCAGTACCAATATAGCGTGTGTGCACGTGTTCAAATTCAAACAGACATCGGGTGCCGGTGTGCTTACAGTGAACTACAACATGCGATGTGTCAGTGTGTTTGGGTGGTTCAGGGCCAATACAACGTGTGTACATGCTTTCCAATTCGAACAGATATTAAGTACAAGTGTGTTCACAGTCAACTACAGTGTGCAGTGTATCAGTGTATCTGAGGTAAGCAGTTAAAGAACGGCATCAACTATGGCAGTTAAAATGTTCTACATTGCGGAAAACAGAGGGAAGAATATACCTCGGAAGTGCCGAAAGACAGATGAGATGTCGGCTCGCGTAGGAGAAGCTCCAGTGGCACGCCCCTGTCGAAACTCCTGAACTGGCGAAGACCGTCAGGAGGTAGCACGTGGATCGCCGGCCGGTAGGTTGTCGCTCAAGGGGAGGAGCTCGGCCTCTGGGTCTATCTCGTGATCCGGGGGAGTCCCGCCCTGTGGAATATCGTCCGCCATGTCAAAATTGGTATGAAAATGACCGGGAAGTGAAAACCGGTGAGAATGCGAAAAGTCAATGGAAAGTCAACCCCGAGAGGACGAAAAATGGGCGGAAAAGCCGAAGTGTGGAAAAGGCACGGAAATCAAGAAAAACTCAGGGGAAACAAACCCCAAAAGGCAAAAATCGAAGAGGAGGCACCGAAACGAAGTTTCGTTCGGATGAAAATGTTCGAAGCGCGAAGAACTTCGCGAATCAAACGTCGAAAGGGGCGCGAAAATCAAGGAAAACGGAGAATAGAGGCTAGGAAAATACTCTAGAGAGAGGGGGGAATGAATTTCGACCAAGAGAAAGTGAAAAGAATAGGGCTGGAAGCCCTATTTTATAAAACCTATGCCGAAATGACCAAACTCTCCCGACTCAGCAAGATTTGGCTGGTCGGCCAAACTGTTGGCCGGTGGAATGTTTTTGTGGCCGGTGGGCAGCCGGTGACCTCTTATGATGGCCGGTGAGCCTCCTAAAACCTTGTTTGGGTCAGATATGTGGTTTGGGGCCTCTACTTCTCAAGACAGTGCAAGAAAAGGCAGTTCCGAAGCTCAACTGGCCCCTGTTTTGACCTCGGACCGTGTCTTCTGTGCGCGGCACTCGAATATGTGCAAGGTGTATCCTTCTTGTATCCTTTTGTCTCTTTCAAGATTCGAAAGTTGCCCCGCATGCGTTGCTTCGCAATGCTTCGTCGTGGACATGCGTTGGTTATACGTACTTTCATTCACATTGATATGCATCTTTCATTTGCATTTCAAGTTCACTTGCATTGTTATGCATTTCCTCAGCAGACGGTCTGGCGAGACCTTAAATCTGCTCGGTCTGGCGAGACCTTAAATCCGCTCGGTTGCATTGTCATGCATTTCAAGCGACTTGCGTTGTCACGCATTCCATGTAACATGCATTTCAAACAAAAAAAACATGCATCATTTGCATTTCAAAAAAACAAAAACAAAAACAAAAAAAACAAACATGCATTTGTCATGCATCATTTTAAATATTGCATATGCCATGCATTACATTGTATGTAGTGCATATGTCATGCATTTCATTGTATATATTGCATATGTCATGCATTTCACTGTAAATATATCCATTCCATTGCATATTGCAGATATTGCATTGTAGTTTGCATGCATTTGCTGCATCACTTCCATCTAGGGTTTGCGCCTTTCCTTGTTGAACTTGGTCTGGTATGTGCCCATACTTTTCACGTCTATACACTCATAGTTTTGTATGGCCGTTCTATGTTAGACGTGGTTTGTTTGTGTCCATGCCTTTCCTAGGCAAGATACGATTTGGCCGTAGACCTTAATCCACTGTATCCATTCCATTGCATATTGCATATATTGCATATATTGCATTGTAGTTTGCGTGCATTGCATCACCTCCATCTATGGCTGCGCCTTTCCATGTTGAGCTTGGTCTGGTATGTGCCCATAAATTTCACGTCTATACACTCATAGTTCTGTATGACCGTTCTATGTTAGATGCGGTTTGTGTATGTCCATGCCTTTCCTAGGCAAGATATGTTTTGGCTGCATGCCATATCCATTGTATATATTACATTGTAGTGTAATTTTCGCATCCAGCATTAGGATCATTGTTCTTTCGTTAGCGGGTCGTTTCCCCACTTATGTCATTCCACCCAATTATTTGTTCTTGTGGTCCGTCTATACACTCATAGTTCTGTATGACCTTTTCTATGTTAGACGGACCTGTCACCTCCATCAATCTATTTGACATTTGTGTGGTTTTGAACCGCTCATGATTTAATCATGATTCAATTGCATTACATTTTCTTTTGCATTATTATACATAATTTTGTATATGCATATCATTTTGCATTCATTTTGCATGTTATGCATGTTGCTAACAACATCGTACTGTTAAGTTGCTTTCTTTTGCAGGCACGATATTGTATGTACGGTCATTTGAGCTGGTGCAACCAGACGAACAGGACAGGTATTGTATCCTCCGAGTGAGACGTATCGAGAATTGCATAATTCTCTTACATCCTTTCTGCATTGTAGTGTAGTTGGATTTGTGTTTGATTGCTTAAAACTGCCGCATGTTATGCTTCGTTACAGCTTTCTTTGCATGATCATAAGTTATGCTCGGCTTCTTGCGTTGTCAGTTGCATTTTGCCCCTGCCTTCGGGCGCATATCTTGTTTTGTCTTGCATGCTTTGTCCAAGTCCTCGGCCTTGTCAAAAATGGGTCGTCTCTGGGCTTTGACATTCACTCCCGTCATTGTTATGACTTTCGAGTTCTGTCAAGAGGGGCAACTGTAGACACCCATTTTTGACCGTCCTCAAGACTTGGACGTCACTGTTTGAACACTCGTGATCATCCATGTTTGTGTTCGTCCTGAGTTCCCGGAGGTCTCGGCACGCGCCTTGCCTCAGGATCTCTCGGCTTGACTGTTTTGTGTCTGGTTTTGGACCAAACACTTGTGTTTTGCCTTTGAGGGGTAGAGAATGGCTTGTTGGCCATCCCCACACATCACCGGCCATGGCTTGAGGCCACCGGCCCTTAGTCTGTTGCCACCGGCCAAATCTTTGGCCGGCCGGTACTCTTTGTGGCCGGCCGACCATCTGTTTTGGTCAAATTGCATTTTTGGCCGGCCGACCACTGTTCATCTGCTTTTGCAGATATTTTTGTGCCAGCTGTGATAGCTGGCACCCACTTTTGCTCCCCCTCCATACACGTGTATGGAGGGATTTCAACCTTGTTAGCTTGCCTTGGAAGCTTTACAAGATTGGATTGTCTATAAGAGGAGGTCTCTTCTCCCTCTTTTAGGTTAGACAACATTTTTCCAGAGCTTTGAGTTCTAGGGTTAGGGTTTGTATATATCCTATCTCTATATCTCTCTCTCTTTATGTATTTGTGTGTGTTTAGTCTTAGTATTGCACACAAACACCCACCATTACACCTTATCTTGGTTGTTGAGGGGTCAGAGGTCTGTTCTTGGTGTTCTTGGGTGGTTTTGAGCTCAAAGAAACAGCTGGTCCACCATTTGTGAAGGGTCTACAAGGGTAACCACTTTCCCCTTTTTTACCCCATTTTTGCATAGCTTTTTCGACTACCTTGCAACTGTTTTTAGACTTGGTGTATAACATATAAAAGTCTTGTTTTTGCCTACTCTAAATAGTTGTTTAGAGTGTTTTGAGCTTTGAGGTTGTTTGACCCCTCTTAAGCCTTGTTACGCTCCATTTTTGTGCATTTTTGGTGAGCTCCGGGACCATTGTGTTTGGGCCTCCTCACCACTGAAATCTTGAGGGATTTCAGTGGTGAGGATGGTGCCTTGAGGTCCCAAGAAGGAGAGGGCCACCCCCTCTCCTTGTTGTCCTTGAAAATGGCCATTTTTCCCTCATGTGTGAGCATCTAATTTAAGTGCCTGTTGGCCATGTCTTAAGTGTTATTTGGTAGTATTTTGCTATGTATTACCTCTTTTTTTACTTGGTTTAGACACACCATGCATGCTTAGCATACTTGTCTTGTAATGCCATGTTTTGGCCTTAACATGCTTTAAGTGTTGACCCTTGTTTTAGCATGATTTTGGCCAAGCTTTGTGAAGCTTTTGTGTATGTTTTAGTGTGCTTTAGCTCTGTTTTCAGTTTCTTTCATCATGCTCAACATGTTTTGTAATGTCTCTTTGCATTCTAGCTTGTAGGCCTTGAATGTGTGATGTCATGAGCATGCTTTACTTGCTTTAATTAGTTGGTTTGGCACCTCTATTTTATGCAATTTCAGAGTTTGGTATGCTTTCCATATGTCCATGTTCATCTCTTTTAAGTGTGCTTAAAAGTTACCTTTTGACGCTTAGGAATTGGAGCATGTATGCATGCATGCTTGTATGTGCATTTGGCCCCATTTCCATAGTTTATGGCCACTGTTTTAGGCTTGTTTGAGGGCTGCCTAAATTAGTTTAAGTCCATCCTTCATGTGTTTAGCATGCTTGCCTTGTGCATTATTGCATACTTGGCCTATTACATGTTATTGCTTACTTGAAATCATGATGCATTTGGCATGTATTTCATTGGTTAAGTTGCTTTGCATTGTTCGTATGCTTAGTCCACTTTACATGTTGTTGCATGTTGCCACTAGCATAGTTGTCACATGCCTTGCATGCTCATTTTGCATACTTAGCCTCCATGACTAGGTTGCATTCCATTTGTGTGCATGCTTCACCTCTTGAGTTGAGTATGATAGAGGTTGAAAGCCCCTTTGTTTGATTATGTGCATTGCATTCCATATCAAAATGCATACTTGGTTTCTTGGGCCATCACGCATTGAAATGCGCGATTGGTGGTCCGAGAATCGAGACCCATCCTCTTTGAGTCATGTATGATAAGGAGTGTGGTTGGTGCATACATTGCTTGAAATGCATTGCCATGCTATGTTTTGCCCTCTACTGCTGTCAAAAACAGATTCTGCAGGAAGCTTTGGCCGGCCGGCCATCTCCAGTGCCAACCGGCCATCCATCAATGGCCGATAGCTTAATCAGTGGCCGGTGACCATTCCCCTTGGCCGGTGGCCATTCCTCTCAGCCGTGGTGTTCCACAGTACTCAGAGAAGCAACCCTGGGACTTGTGCAGTATTCAGAGGAGGATAACAGTCAAGGCAGAGGCAACTTGTGCATGGCAGTGGCTTTCCGAGCGGAGCCGAACACGTATTGCATTGGGCCCTCTTCCCGAGGCTGTTTACTGCTTTCTTAGATTAGTTAATTTGTTTAACTTGTTTAATTGGTCTGTAACATTTTAATTAGATTGTAGGTTAATTAATTGTATTATTCTTTCGGTCCCTCCGAGCGAGGAAAAATTTATAATAAGTGTGGGTGCGTGTGTGCATGTCTTCCAACCCCCACTTCTTTCTCCCTTTTATTTACCTGCTTTGATGGTTAGTATTAGGACATGTTTACTTTAGCATCCCTATGCTATGCATGCGTGCATCATTCATCAGTATTGCATGCATCGGGCTCGGCGCATCATGCTAACTGTATAGTATTTCAAATCTAACTTGAATACATGCTATCTGTGCATTCCACATGCCATCCTAGGATTAGCCGAGCCTATTCTAGTGACATTCTGTATGTGTTGCATTAGCCACTTAACATGAATTAGGATCATGCATATGATTACTAACTAGTTTACTGTTTTGGCACGAAGTACGCTGTAAGTGTTTTATGCTTTTGCATCTCGCATGAGTGTGAATGTTAACATGACAGCATGCTTACCATGTGGCTAGATGCTTATGTGATTTAAACTGCCTGAATGCCTGTAGGTGAAGGTTGGATTGTTTGAGTTAGGACAACTCATTGAAATCCGTATTTTTAGCCTACTTGCAAGTAGCAAATCTCAAACGTTTTTCAAACAAATGGATATGCAATGCTTTGTTCCAAATTAGGCGATCTAGTCTATACTTGTTTTGCTGTGCGCATCACGTAGTAATTTTAGGCTAATTAACCGGAATAAGAGCACTTAATGTTTTCAAAATAAGATATCATGATTAGTAGAGGCCGATCTTTGATCGGGCGAGCGGGGGAGCTCATAGCTGACCTTCCCCAATCGTACCCAAGTTCCCGAGCCGAGGCAACTTTGGTGATGACGGACACGTGGCCTTAGGCAAATGAGTCAGGGTTTCCTAAATTCCCCCATTAAAAAATATTTAGGTGGCGACTCTGTGTCTGGCAAAGCAGTCCATGTTTGGCACTTCTTTTCTAAAAATCTGTTTTCTCAAAACGATTTGCCGGATTTGGACTCTTTGGTTCAGATTAAGAACCGTGACAAATTGAGTCCGAACTGTGGGGTGAGGCCCTCACGCGGGGCGCGTCCACAATTACAAATTATTTTCAAACAAATTGTAGAAGACCCAGAATAATAGACCCAAACCAGCTTTACCAAAACAGCCGAAGATGCACCCAAACATAGAAGCCTTCAAAACACAAATAGAGTAGCAGAGAACTTCACCTCAAACTTTACACTGCCGAAAGCACTTAGCTTGTGCAACAAAACAAACCTCACTGAATTAATGACAATATGTTACACTATACCAATAAACAATAGAAATTGTATTGTTGACTCTTGGACTTCCCATAAAAGTTTAATTGCCACTAAATAGATTTTAAATGTCTATTAGGTCTCTAAAAAAGTCATTTTGGATATTATTATTATTGTTGTTGTTGTTGTTGTTGTTATTTTTATCTTTTAATAATTGCATTAAAAAAATAACAACTTAACGAATATTCGAAACTCAGACTGAACGTTCAGTTCTAATGCTCGAACTGGAGAAAAGCTCATCCCTTGATGTAAAAGTCATAAGAAATAAAGGACATAGATAATATGTACATACATATATGTTCTTGATGATTAGAATATATATATACATAGAGAGAGAGAGAGAGAGGGGGGGGGGAATACTTGAAGATCAAGGCATTGCTCCCAATCCAATGGCAAGGGATCTTGGAGATGAAGATCAACACTAGTTTGATCTGAATGGGACTTTCTCTTTCTACAAAGACTGGAGGAGTATTCAGAAATAAGCTCAGGCTGTGTTTGAGACAAGAAAGCTCAGGTACTTCCATCATCCTTACAAACTGTTGGCTGTTGTTCTTTAGGATTAGTTCATCTTCTTTGTGATCATATGCCACTTCTTGTTGCATAAGTTTTTTCATCTTCCTATCTCTCCCTCCCTCTAAATTATATGACGAGGGTCAGAAGAAACAAGAGATGAAAACCCTGCCAACCCAAGTAATATATACTGACAGAAAAAATTGTAAACAATTTGTATATAAAACGTGTCTATTAAAATAGGAGTAATGCTAAACAAAAAATACATATAGAAGAAATTATATATATACATAATAATGTGACAAAGTTGTAGTCATTTCACTTTAGAACAAAAACTCATTAAGATGTTTCTTAATATAAAAAATGCCGTTGTTAGAAATTGATATACTTAATCATATCGGTAAGACAAAAAACATTAATAGGAACAAGAGTAAAAAATGAAAAATCAAACATATACACAAGATATAACGATTTACGTGGTTTATTACAAAACCAAACTATATCCACAACTACTATGATTTTACTATAATAAAAGAATTACATGATACAAAGATAAATGTCTCTCTTTAACTATAAATACACAAAAAAAGGGCAACGGCACATGAGTGTGGATACACTAAAATATCTGAGGTCAAGTGGTTAGTGATCAGTACTTATTAGGATTCACAATACCTTAATAATTGACACATTATTCTAATAAATAATTTTATATTAAAATTGTAAAACAATAACATTTTGATTAAAATAATATTTAACTATAAAAATGTCACTTCGATGAGATTTTAATGAAAATTCTATATCAAAATTGTATTTTCCAACCTAGATTGAGAAAACTCTTGGAAGAGAAAGGGAGAGAGAGTGAAGAGTAAGTAGGATAGGCAAATTCCCAACATTGGATTGCAAGAGAGTCATGCAAGAAGGTGTGTAAAGTTAAGAGGGTTCATAAATTGCATTCACGAAACCCATTAAAATGAGGGCAGGCTCGGCATTTAAGTTGGCAAGTAGATATCACTTTAATGCTCCTAAAAATCCTTACTCTCCTACACCACACCCAATTGAAGTTATGCTGAAATTTGTCCAAATTGTAATTTGAGATTGTCTATTTAAGCCTGACTTAAGAAAAATCAAGGTTGCATTTGGTAGAGTTTTAAAATTATGATTTGAGAATAGAGTTGTATTTTGAGTTTGTGAGTTTTAAAATTATGATTTGAGTGTGAAAATTTTGTTTGGTTATGAGTTTTGAAAAGAGTTAGGAATAATTGATGTGACATATGATATTTGATTCAAAAACTTACATCTCATAACCAAACATACAAAAAATTCGATTCAAAACTCATAAAAAATTTAAAAAAATTTAGAAAATATTTTTTATTTAATATATAAAAAATTACAGGTGTTAATTGTCCAAAAAAAATAAAAAATCGCACTGTACCGGTCAACCAACAGGATGACCGGGAGGATGACCTTGAACACTCTATCCAAACAGAGGGTTCAGTGGAAGGGGTATAATCATATTTCAAAAGCTTCTCTAAACACAGCCCAGAATTGCTCAAATTGAACATAAATTTAAGTTTTTTTTTTCTTTTCTTTTGTTGTTTTGTGTAACTAGGTTAATTAATTTGTTGACATTAGACTATACAAACATTTTCTTTATAAAATCATTAATTATATTAAAATAAATAATTTATATAATGTGAGGGAGATGGAAAGAAGAGAGATAAGAAATGAATAATCGATATGTCAGTATGATTGTTTTTACAATTTTTGAGTGAGAAAATGAGATTTTCTGTTGGGTTATTGGTATATATGATATATATTGAATATAATCTAACAATCTAATTTATTTTACCATCATTCAATGGTTAATTGTTTATATATATATATACAATTTGGGTTTCAAAGTTACTCGGGTTATTTAGTATCTTCACCCAAATTCTTTCACAAATTTAATTTGACCTTTTCAATTTTTGTTTAAGTCCGAACCAAATTCAAAAGCCTTCATTTGGGAAGTGGGTTGACTTTTTGGCTTTTTTACTTTTTGGCTATTTTAGCCCGGAGCTAAAAAACCTCGTTTGGGAAGGCTTTTTGGCTTTTTTGTGAGAGAAAAATATAATGATTATGGGTTGGATGTAATGTTTTGTCTTATTGGGTTAAAATAGCCTATTTTGTCTTATATGGCAATTTTAGCCTGTGACGACTCTGACCTCCACACTAGTATATTATATAATTTAAATGAGTTTAATTGCATGATTATGTGCTTAATTGTGTGATTACATGTTTAATTCTATAATTATCTGTTGATATATGGAATATCTGTTTAAATTGACAACTTAGAGTTGGAAATTGGAAGCCTAAACAGCTTCAGAAACTGAAATTGACTAGCCCAATAGGCTAGTTAGAATATTTAAAATTTTATGGCAACTTTAATTGATATTTGATTTGGATCAAAATAATTAAAATAAACTGATTGAATTAGTTAGAGTTAAGCCTAATTAATTAATCTTAACCACATTTGATTAAGCTAACTTAATCACACCACATAAATAGCTTATGAGCTCATTTTATATACACACTTAGCTGAGAATTGAGAGAGGGGGGAGGAGAGTTCAACATTTAGAGAGAGAAAGAGGAGAGCTTGTAGAGAATTGTGGAAGCTTGAAGGGTTGGAATTATAATAAACTTGAATTCAACACTAGGTATGGCATTCATCACTAATTCATGTAGATATGGTATATAGTAGTTGAATTCCTCTCATTTTTGAACTCATTGGCATGTTATTGAAGAAAAGAAGCTATGAGTATCATAACAATGGAAGAATAGGGTTGAATTGCTTACATGCATGCACAATTTGAGTTAGAATTCATGAAATTCCTACATGCATGGCACATTTACACTTTAATTTGGAGAATCCTTCATGTTTTCATGCTTCTCATGTCACTTCATCATATTTTGAACATGTTTTGGAGAAATGTACACTCAAATTGAGTTAGACTTATTTTATAAATTGAGGTTGGAGTCATTGGTTGGGAAATTACCATGATTTTGAATAAATGGGTTTAAATTGGAAGTGTTTTCATGTTATATAGTGACTCCCCATGTTTTTATACCAAAAACACAAGATTTGAAGCTTTGAGTACCATGTTTGAACTTCAAACACAGTTCTGGAAATTCCAGAATTCGTGTTGTCTGCTCGAGCAAGGGAATCCACGCTCGAGCATGGGATTCGAACTCCCAGAAGTTTCTGAAATTTTACAGTCCGCTCGAGCGACCAAAGTGGCGCTCGAGTGAGGATCCTTCTTCTCAGTCTTCCGCTCGAGCGACCATTGAGCGGGAATTTCATGTATCAAGTACTTTTATAGACCGCTCGAGCGACAGAAGTTACGCTCGAGCGACCACCTTTGTTTTTGAACACCCGCTCGAGCGTGCTCGAGCGTAGGAAGTTGCGCTCGAGTGGAGACCCTGTTTTCAGCAAAATTTTACCAACTCTTTTAAGTGCATATTTGCATCCTCATGCCACTCTAAGCATTCTTAGGCACCCTTTGGACTCCGATAATCATACAATAAGTTAGAGACGTATAAAGAGAATTGAATTAAAATGAAATGGAGTTTCATTTGTACTTTGTTATGTGCTTCGTTTAGGTGGACGTCCGAGGCTTAGTGTCACCGCATACCACCGTAAGTAATAACTTTATAAAGATATGTTCAAATTATCTTTACCTTCGAAAATGTTATTGCTATCAAAATGGATATGTGATTGATTGAATGAATTCTTAAAATGATTTGATAATTGATAGCATGGCTTATTGAAATGTTATGTCCTCTAATGAATAAAGTTATGTTTTGAAACAGTATTGTGGCATCCATTGAATGTAGGCCTTTGCTTGGGGGTAACAATACCATGGCTAGGTCATTGCCTGGGGGTAATAGTACCATGGCTAGACCCTTGCCTGGGGGTAACAATACCATGGCTAGGCCCTTACCTGGGGGTAATAGTACCATGACTAGGCCCTTGCCTGGGGGTAATAATACCATGGCTAGGCCCTTGCTTGGGGGTAATAGTACCATGGCTAGGCCCTTGCCTGCGGGTAACAATACCATGGTTAGGCCCTTGCCTGGGAGTAATAGTACCATGGCTAGGCCCTTGCCTGGGGGTAACAATACCATGGCTAGGCCCTTGCCTGCGGGTAACAATACCATGGCTAGGCCCTTGCCTGGGAGTAATAGTACCATGGCTAGGCCCTTGCCTGGGGGTAACAATACCATGGCTAGGCCCTTGCTTGGGGGTAATAGTACCATGGCTAGGCCCTTGCCTGGGGGTAACAATACCATGGCTAGGCCCTTGCCTGGGCGTAACAATACAATGGCCAGTATGATTCGTTATCATTGGAATATTATTGTCACTTCATGGATGTACCACATATAATATTACGAATGACTTTTGTTACTGTAAAGAGATGCTATTATTGCTAATCGAAATGTTTTGTTGTGAATTTGATCTAATGTGGCAAATGCCTTCCTTTGAAAATGATTTAAGATTCATTTAGAAATTGTAAGGCATGTTTTTGTACTATTGTCGAACTTCATTCATTTAAGCTCTTTATTCTGTTATTACTCATTGGGCGTTAGCTCACTATTTATTTATATATGTGTAGACACCCCATTTTTGACCGTCCTCAAGACTTGGACGTCACCGCTTGAACACTCGGTGGTTATCCATGTTTGTGTTCGTCTTGAGTTCCCGGAGGTCTCGGCCACGCGCCTTGCCTCAGGATCTCTCGACTCGACTGTTTTGTGTTTGGTTTTGCACCAAACACTTGTGTTTTGCTTTTGAGGGGCAGGGAATGGCTTGTTGGCCATCCCCACACCTCACCGGCCACGGCTTGAGGCCACCGGCCATGTTTTGTTGCCACCGGCCATTGGTTATGGCCGGCCGGCACTCTTTGTGGCCGGCTAACCATTATTTTGGTCATTTTGGCATTTTTGGCTGGCCGACCACTGTGCATCTGCTTTTGCAGATATTTTTATGCCAGCTGTGCTAGCTGGCATACACTTTGCCCCCCTCCATACACGTGTATGGAGGGATTTCACTTGCTTAGCTTGTTTTGTAAGCTTTGCAAGTGATCCTCTATAAAGGGAGGGCTTCCCCCCTCCTCTAGGGTTACAAAAAAAGCTGAGGGGAGCTCTGGTTCTAGGGTTAGCATAGTGTATCTATTCTATCTCTATTTCTCCCTCTCTTTTGCTCTAAGTGTGTGTTTGTCCTTAGTTTTGCACTAGGACACCTACCATCACACCTTACCTTGGTTGCTGAGGCATTAGGGGGTTCTCCTTGAAGTTCTTGAGCTGGTTTGGAGCTAAGAAAGCTGCTGGAGTGATCCTTGTGAAGAAGGTCTTCAAGGGTAAGATTCTTGCCCTTTTTACCCCATTTTTGCATAGTCTTTTTGCCTACCTTGCTAGCTGTTTTAAGCTTAGTGTATAACATATAAAAGTCTTGTTTTTACTTGCTTAAAATAGTTGTTTAAGGTTGCTTTGAGCTTTGGGGTTGTTTGACCCCTCTTAGGCCTTGTTTGGCCCCCATTTTGTGCTATTTTGGTGAGCTCCGGGACCACCTTGTTTGGGCCTCCTCACCACTGAAATCTTGAGGGATTTCAGTGGTGAGGATGGTGTCTTAAGGTCCTAAGAAGGAGAGGGCCATCCCCTCTCCTTGTTGCCTTCAAAATGTGTCATTTTTGCCTCATGTGTGAGCATCATTTTTAAGTTCATGTTGACCATGTATTAAGTGTTATTTGTGCTTATTTTTCCATGATATAGCACTGTTTTTACTTGGTTTAGACACACCATGCTTGCTTTGCATACTTGTCTTGTAATGCCATGAATTGCCTTAACATGCTTTGTGCTTTGAGCCTTGTGTCTAGCATGTTTTTTGGCCTAGCTTTGTGAAGCTTTTATACTTTTTTTAGCATGCTAAAGGTCTATTTTTGGTCATTTGCGTCATCCATGCTTTGCTTTGTATAGCTACCATGTAATCCCCTTTGTTTGCCTTGAGCATTGACCCCTGTAGCATGCCATCCTTGCTTTGTTTCAGTGGTTTGGAACCACTTGCCATGCCATTTCAGTCCTTGTGATGTGCTTGTATGCTTGCATTTGATGCCCCTTTAATGTGTTAAAAGGTTGTTGTCTTGTGCTCCATGTTTGGACCCTTTTGTATGCTTGCATGTTTAGACCATTTAGATGCTATCTAGGTGTGTCTTTGGTCTTGTTTAGACCTGCATTGGGGCTGTTTGGAGTCCCCTTGGTCCTTTGAGGCTTGGTTGGCATGGCCATGGTTTGAGCCCTTTGGTTGGTCTCAAGCTTTGGGCTTGTTAGCATGCTTTGATTGCTTGGTTTAGGTTGGGTTGGCATCATCCTTTGTGTGATTTCAGAGCTTAATATGCATGTCATATGCTCATGATGTTCCTCTTTTAAGTGTGCTTAAAAGTTGTCTCTATATGCTTAAGTGTTGGACCTTGTATGCATGCATGTTTGTATGTGCATTTGGCCCCATTTCCATAGCTGTTAGCCACTGTTTTGGGCTTATGTAAGAGCTGTCCATCTTGGCATAAGTCTACCCTTTACATGTTGGTGCATGTTTACCTTGTATATTGTCATATACTTGTTGCATATTTTGATGGATTACATGTTGTAGCATGCTAGTTCAAATGTGCCTCATTGTGTGCTTAATCCATGACACGTTGTTGCATGCTTAGGTTGTAATGCATTTTACATGCATTGTTCTTAACATGTTGTCCATATTGCACTTTGCATGCATGTTAGCTTATATGATTGTTTGCATCCCTATGTTGCATACTAGCTCACATGCCTAGGTTGCATTACATTGGCATGCATGCCTTGCCTCTTGATCAAGTGATAGAGGTTGGGCCTTATGTGTTTATTTGGTTTGCATTTCATTTGAAATCAAAATGCACAACTTGGTTCCTTGGGCCATCACGCATTGAAATGCGCGATTGGTGGTCCGAGAATCAAGGGACATCCTCCTTTGAGTCATAAACATGATAAGGGGTGTATTGGTGCACACATTTGCTTGAAATGCATTGCCATGCCTTGTTTTGCCCTCTGCTGCTGTCAAAACAGGTTCTGCAGGAAGATTTGGCCGACCGACCATATCCAGTGCCGACCGGCCATGAATTGGTGGCCGAGAGCTTAATTTGTGGTCGATGACCACTTACCTTTGGCCGGTGGTGTTTCCCCTTGGCCGGTGGTGTTCCACAGTGTCCAGAGAGTGTACCTTGGGACTTTTGCAGTCTTCAGAGGAGCAAAGCAGGGAAAACAGAGGCAGCTCGTGCATGGCATTGGATTTCCGGGCGAAGCCAATCCGAGCATGCGCGCATCCCTCTTCCCGAGGCCTTTTAATGCTTTCCTTAGCTTAATTGATTTGTTAATTAATTAGGTGGTCTGTATAATTTAATTAATTAGCTTGTAGGTAATTAATTTGTATATTCTTTTGGTCCCTCCGAGCGAGGGCGAATTTGTAATAAGTGTGGGTGCGTGTGTGCATGTCCTCCAACCCCCACTTCTTTCTCCCTTTTACTCACTTGCTTTGATGGTTAGTATTAGGACATGTTTAATTTAGCATACCTTATGCTATGCATGCGTGCATCATTCATCAGTCTTGCATGCACCGGGCTCGGCGTATCATGCTAACTGCATAGTATTTCAAATCTAACTTGAATACGTGTTATTCGTTGCATTCCACATGCCATCCTAGGATTAGCCGAGCCTATTCTAGTGACATTCTGTATGTGTTGCATTAGCCATTGCTAACATGAACTAGGATCATGCATTTGATTACTAACTAGTTTCCTGTTTTGGCTCGGAGTACTAGGTAAGCATTTATGCTTTAGCATCTTGCATGTGTGTGAGTGTTAACATGACAGCATGCTTGCCATGAGGCTAAGTGCTTATGTGATATTACTGCCTGAATGCCTGTGGGTGAAGGTTGGATTGTTTGAGTTGGAACAACTCGTTGAAATCCGTGTTTTAGCCTACTTGCGAGTAGCAAATTCCAAACCATTTTCCAAACGAGCGGATATGCAATGCTTTGTTCCAAATTAGGCGATCTAGTCTATACTTTTGTGTTGTGCGCATCACATAGTAAGATTAGCTAATTAATCGGAATAAGAACGCATAACGTTTTCAAAACAAGATATCATGGTTAGTAGAGGCCGATCTTTGATCGGGCGAGCGGGGGTGCTCATAGCTGACCTTCCCCAATCGTACCCAAGTTCCCGAGCCGAGGCAACTTTGGTGATGACGGACACGTGGCCTTAGGCAAACGAGTCAGGTTTCCTAAATTTCCCCATAAAAAATATTTAGGTGGCGACTCTGTATCTGGCAAAGCAGTCCATGTTTGGCACTTCTTTACAAAAATCTGTTTTCCAAAACGATTTGCCGGATTTGGACTCTTTGGTTCAGATTAAGAACCGTGACAATCGAGTCCGAACTGTGGCGTGAGGCCCCACGCGGGCGCGTCTACAATATGTAATTGTAGGTGGGCAAACTGAATATCAGAGTTAGATATCCTCGAGTCTACCCGGGTCAGCCTTTTGTGGAGTTTCCAAGTGAAGTAATCAGGCTTGGGTGGAGCCATGCTTGTCGAACCCCTTTTGTGTGGTTTAATGGTTTTATAATTGTACATAGTTGGGGTTTTATTTTGTAGGATATTAATTTGTACTTATGTTGGATGTAACTTTGAAACAAAACCTTGCTTATCATAGTTGCTCTCCTCATATATGCACGGCTCAATGGATGAATTCTATAACATTTTATACTTCCGTTAAGCCCCGTACTTTACATTAAAGGTTTATTTGTATTGAGGCCGTAGGTAATCTATGATTACTGGTCGGTCATGACGCTAAGCCTATAGGGGTGGGTTCGGGTCGTGACAGAGTGGTATCAGAGCACGAGTTATATCTCACTCACTTGTCCATTGAGCTATAGAGGGTCTAGAAGAGACTTCAGGAATGCATTCATGTGCATTTGATATGTTGAGTGAGATAACCTTGTGATCATATATGCAACTGCGTACATGACTATATGTATATATATATAGTGTTTGTTATAATACAAAGTTTCATATAGAAAATTGTGAGAACCAGAGGTGATGAAATAGAGGAGGCAACCTTCTCAAGACTGGATAGAATGGAACGAATGATGCAAGACATGGCTGAAGCCATAAGACAACAACAGCAATGGCAATAACAACAACAACAGCCACCTCCCCCACCTCCAATGCCTGTACCACCTCTAGCTCCAGGGTGTCAGCCGGAGACCTGTACGATTGCCTTGACCAGAGAATTTAAAAAGATGAAGCCACCAGTATTTCATGGCAGAATTGAACCGTTGAAGGCCGAAGCTTGGGTCTTGGGCATTGAAAAGGTGTCTGAAGTATTCCCATATACCGAAACTCAGAAAGTGCAACTAGCAGCATTCACCCTAGAAGATGATGCCAGACGTTGGTGGATGTTAGTGCGAGACGATAATAAGGATGTTACTTGGGCTCATTTTCTGGAAACCTTCTACGAGAAATATTTTTCCCAATGTGTGCGGGATAGAAAGGCAGCTGAATTCATGGAACTCAAGTAGGGAAATAAATCAATTGCTGAATATGAGGCTCAGTTTACAGAATTAGCTCGCTTTGCACCCCATATGGTAGACACAGATTACAAGAAGGCTAGACAGTTTGAAGGAGGTTTACGTGACCCAATTCTAGATAAGATTAATGTACTCAAATTGCCGACGTATGTGGATGTACTTGATAGGGCACTAATAACGGAGAGAAATGTGGCCAGCCGTAAACAAAACTTTGAATGGAAAGGCAGAAAACAGAATTTTAATAAGGGAACTACGTCAACGAGCAAGAAGTTCAAGTCGGGGTGTTCTGGTAATACTGGTTCAAGCCAAAGTGGTAATTCAACACCAGCTTGTACTACATGTGGAAAGAAACATGGATGTGTATGCTATCGGGCGACAGGGGCTTGTTATCATTGTAGGAAGTTTGGGCACATTGCCAAGGATTGTACACAACCACGTCAGAGTGGCAACTGAGGTGCTACAAGCTTGATTGGGTCAGCTCCCACAACAAAACCAGCTGCATCATCAACTGCCACAAGAAATGATCAAAGGCAAGGAAGGGTTTTTGCGTTGATTCCAGGGGATACTCAAAATACTGAGGCCGTAGTGTCAGGTACAATCTCCATTTGTGGTAAACCTGCTTATGCTTTAATTGATTCCTGGTCTACACACTCATTTATTTCTACGGTCTTTGCTGAAACTTTGAATAGACCTATGGAAATATTGAGTTATATACTATGTGTTACATCACCTACGGGGGAATCCATGCTATGTTCAACTGTATTTATTGCATGTGAATTATTTCTCGGGAATGCCACTTTGTATGTTGATTTGATACCTTTAGACATGGGACATTTCGATGTTATTTTGGGTATAGATTGGCTAGCTAAATACCATGCAACTATTGATTGTGCCTTGAAACGAGTAGTATTCCGACCCCCCGGGCAAGAGGAATTTTATTTTGAGGGAAATGGGGTAGTCTTACCGCCATACCTTATATCTGCCACGAAAGCCCGAAAACTAATGAATAAGGGTTGTCAAGGGTATTTGTGTAGTGTGATAACCCAACCAACGGTAGACATTACTTTAGACAATATACCAGTGGTGAGAGATTTTCCTGATATGTTTCCAGATGAATTACCTGGCCAACTTGTTGATAGAGAGATCGAATTCACAATTGATGTAATCCCAGGAACTCAACCAATTTCTAAAACTCCCTACCGTATGTCTACCACTGAAATAAAAGAATTGAAAATTCAATTGCAGGAATTGCCGGATAAAGGGTTTATCAAACCAAGTACATCCCCATGGGGCGCACCGGTACTTTTTGTTAAAAAGAAAGACGGCACTCTCCGATTATGCATTGATTACCGAGAGCTCAACAAGGTAACGTGAAAAATAAATACCCTTTACCGCGTATTGATGATCTGTTTGACCAGTTGCAGGGGGCACAAATATTTTCAAAAATTGACTTGAGATCGGGATATCATCAATTGAAGGTTAAGGCGGAGGATGTTGAAAAGACTGCCTTCCGAACCAGGTATGGACATTATGAGTTTTTAGTCATGCCATTTGGAGTTACAAATGCGCCTGCAGCATTTATGGATTTAATGAACAGAATTTTCAAACCTTTCCTAGATGACTTTGTTGTTGTATTCATTGATGACATCTTGATCTATTCGAAAAGTAAAGATGAGCATGAACGACATTTGAAACTGACTCTTCAAACACTTAGAGAAAAACAGTTGTATGGGAAATTCAAAAAGTGTGAATTTTGGCTTGATGAAATTGCATTTTTGGGGCACATCATTAATAAGGATGGTATATTTGTGGATCCTCATAAAATTGAAGCTATTATTAATTGGCCTACCCCAAATCAGAAATTCGTAGTTTTATGGGATTGGCAGGGTATTACCGAAGATTCGTTAAAGACTTTTCAAAAATTGCTGTGCCATTGACTCAGTTGACTCGAAAAGGAGAACTATTTGAGTGGACGGACCAAAGAGAAACAGCCTTTCAAGAGTTGAAGACAAGACTGACTACAACCCCAATCCTTACTATTCCCTCAGGTACTGAAGATTTTGTGATTTTTAGTGATGCATCCTATAAGGGATTGGGTTGTGTTTTAATGCAGAATGGCAAGGTTATTGCATATGCCTCTCGACAATTGAGACCACATGAAAAGAACTACCTTACACGACCTAGAACTTGCTGCAGTGGTGTTTGCATTAAAGATATGGCGTCACTATTTGTATGGAGCCAAATGTGATGTGTATACAGATCATAAGAGCCTGAAATACCTCTTTACTCAGAAGGAACTGAACATGCGTCAAAGGCGATGGCTCAAATTAATCAAAGATTATGACTTACAGATTCACTATCATCCAGGCAAAGCCAATACTGTAGCAGATGCACTTAGTAGAAAGAATGTGGGGAATCTTGCCTGTTTACTCACAGATCAAAGAGAGCTGCTACTGCAGTTTGAAAAACTCAAAATTGAAGTAGTGCCTTTTGAACAAAGTAACTTAATGGTTGCAATGTCTGCCCAGCCTGCTATTATAGAGGAAATTAAACAGAAACAGATGAATGATGAGTTTTTGAAAAAGTTTCGTGATGAACTTGACACCAAGCCTAGACCGGGGTTCATAATTGAAGACTTCGTATTGAAATATTAGGGGAGGTTGTGTGTCCCGAATGATGCGGATTTGAATAGGAAAATTTTGGAGGAAGCTCACAAGTCAATGTTTACTATGCATCCAGGAAACACCAAAATGTACCAAGACTTGAACTTAGTGTATTGGTGGCCCAACATGAAAAGGGAGATTGCCGACTTCAACTCTAAATGCTTACAATGCTAGTAGGTAAAAGCAGAACATCAGAAACCAGCAGGTCTGCTTCAACCTCTTCCTATTCCAGAATGGAAATGGGAACATATCACCATAGACTTTGTTGTTGGCCTACCTCGGACACCTAGAGGTATGGACTCTATTTGGGTTATAGTTGATAGATTGACTAAATCTGCTCACTTTCTTGCTGTAAAGACTTCATTTACTGCTTATAGACTTGCTACTATCTACATTGATGAGATTATTCGACTGCATGGGGTTGCAGTGTCTATTGTATCAGATAGGGATCCTAAATTTGTTTCTAGATTTTGGCATAGTTTGCAAGAGGCAATGGGAACAGAATTGAGATTTAGTACAACATTTCATCCACAAACCGATGGGCAAACCGAGAGAACTATTCAGACCTTAGAAGACATGCTTCATATGTGTGTATTGGATTTTTAGGGAAGTTGGGAAACTTATTTGCCATTGGCCGAATTTGCTTATAATAACAGTTTTCACGCGAGTATCGGTATGGCATCATATGAGGCACTATATGGCAAAAAGTGTAGATCGCCAGTTTGTTGGACAGAGGTTGGTGATAGAGCTATTTATGGAACTGAACTTGTGCAGGAAACAACTGAGAAGATCAAAATCATCCAACAAAGTCTCAAAACTGCACAGAGCCGACAGAAAAGCTACGCAGATCAGCGAAGAAGGGACTTAGAGTACGAAGTGGGAGATCATGTATTCATCAAAGTGACCCCAAGAAGGGGCATATGAGATTTGGTAAAAAGGGAAAACTGACTCGTCGCTACATTGGACCGTTTCAGATCCTTGAGAGGTTGGGTCCTGTTGCTTATCGTATTGCCTTGCCACCGAGAATGGAACAAGTGCATAACGTTTTCCATGTATCCATGCTTCATGGGTATCTTAGAGATCTGTTCCATGTGATTGATTACCACCGGATTGCTCTAGACGAGGATATGATGTATGAAGAATGGCTCGTGCAAATCATTGATCGGCAAGTGAAGCAATTGAGAAACAAAGCTATCCCTATGGTGAAGGTCGAGTGGAAGAACATTATGGGAAGGAGGCCACTTGGGAGAAAGAGGAAGAGATGCGGCAACGGTATCCGCATTTGTTTCCATCTGAAGGTAACTTAAATTTAGAGGACCAAACTTTCTAAGGGGGAGAGACTGTGACGACCCTGACCTCCAAACTAGTACATTATATAATTTAAATGAGTTTAATTGCATGATTATGTGCTTAATTGTGTGATTACAAGATTTAAAGCTTTGAGTACCATGTCTGAACTTCAAACACAGCTCTGGAAATTCCAGAATTCGTGATGTCCGCTCGAGCGAGGGAATCCACGCTCGAGCGTGAGATTCGAACTCTTAGAAGTTTCTGAAATTTTACAGTCCGCTCGAGCGACCAAAGTGGCGCTCGAGCGAGGAGCCTTCTTCTCAGTCTTCCGCTCGAGCGACCATGAGCGGGAATTTCATATATCCAGTACTTTTATAGACCCTCGAGCGACAGAAGTTACGCTCGAGCGACCACCTTTGTTTTTGAACCCCCACTCGAGCGTAGGAAGTTACGCTCGAGCGGAGACCCTGTTTTTAGCAAAATTTTACCAACTCTTTTAAGTGCATATTTGCATCCTCATGCCACTCTAAGCATTCTTAGGCACCATGTGGACTCCGATAATCATACAATAAGTTAGAGATGCATAAAGAGAATTGAATTAAAATGAAATGGAGTTTCATTTGTACTTTGTTATGTGCTTCGTTTAGGTGGACGTCCGAGGCTTAGTGTCACTGCAAACCACTGTGAGTAATAACTTTATAAAGATATGTTCAAATTATCTTTACCTTCGAAAATGTTATTGCTATCAAAATGGATATGTGATTGATTGAATGAATTCTTAAAATGATTTGATAATTGATAGCATGGCTTATTGAAATGTTATGTCCTCTAATGAATAAAGTTATGTTTTGAAACGGTATTGTGGCATCCATTGAATGTAGGCCCTTACTTGGGGTAACAATACCATGGCTAGGTCATTGCCTGGGGGTAATAGTACCATGGCTAGGCCCTTGCCTGGGAATAACAATACCATGGCTAGGCCCTTGCCTAGGGGTAATAGTACCATGGCTAGGCCCTTGCTTGGGGGTAATAATACCATGGCTAGGCCCTTGCCTGGGGGTAACAATACCATGGCCAGTATGATTCGTTATCATTGGAATATTATTGTCACTTCATGGATGTACCACATATAATGTTACGAATGTCTTTTGTTACTGTAAAGAGATGCTATTATTGCTAATCGAAATGTTTTGTTGTGAATTTGATCTAATGTGGCAAATGCCTCCCTTTGAAAATGATTTAAGATTCATTTCGAAATTGTAAGGCATGTTTTTGTACTATTGTTGAACTTCATTCATTTAACCTCTTTATTCTGTTATTACTCATTGGGCGTTAGCTCTATTTATTTATATATGTAATTGTAGGTGGGCAAACTGAACATCAGAGTTAGATATCCTCGAGTCTACTCGGGTCAGCCTTTTGTGGAGCTTCCAAGTGAAGTAATCAGGCTTGGGTGGAGCCATGCTTGTCGAACCCCTTTTGTGTGGTTTAATGGTTTTGTAATTGTACATAGTTGGGGTTGTATTTTGTAAGATATGAATTTGTACTTATGTTGGATGTAACTTTAAAACAAAACCTTGCTTATCATATTTGCTCTTCTCATATATGCACGGCTCAATGGATGAATTCTATAACATTTTAGACTTCCGCTAAGTCCCGTACTTTACATTAAAGGTTTATTTGTATGGAGGCCGTAGGTAATCTATGATTACTAGCCGGTCATGACGCTAAACCTATAGGGGCGGGTTCAGGTCGTGACATAGCCCTAACCCATCTTCCCAAACAAGCCCAAAATATGTTGCCCAAACTTTTTTTAAAAAATTAGGTTGGGTTTAGGTTGGACCCCTACTCTTACACGTGACGCATGTTAGAATCACAACTTTTATTTTATTTTATTTTTATAATTCTGTTGGATCTGCAAATTATCAGAATAATAAACAAAAAGAGAATTTTCTCAATAAAACTGTATTAATCAATAAAATTGTATAGTTCAAGGGCTTACGATCATTATTCTTAGCCATGGTTTGGGTAATATTTTGGAACTAAATAATCCCAAAAAAATAAAATAAGCTATATAAGTTAATAAGACAAAATACAACTTTTTACCTATAATCATTTTCTCTCACAAAAATAAAAAAAACCAAAACAAAATCAAACGAGGCAAAAAGTCCCAATACAAAAAGTTAGCTAAAAAAGCCATTGCCAAATGAACCCTTAATAAATGACAATTACTTAAACAACTGCACCTAAAAAAATAAAAATATTTATTGTAAAACAAGCAATCTTAATTCTTATAAGACAAGAAAATGGACGAAATAGACAACTTAAATAAACAAAAAAAATTAAATATTCTAACCTTAAAGAATAATTCTAATAAAACGCTAAAATAATAATATAATATAATATAATATATATAAATTTTAAATTCAGTATGGTTCACCAATTCCGTTTGTGCTAAATGGAATATAATTTACAGAAATTTTTTTTATAAATAAAATTTATAAGAAATAATATAATAATGTCATTTTTATAATTTTGAACTATAATAATAATTTTTTTGGGGTAAATTATGTAAATAGTTCCTGTAGTTTACATGATGTGTCAATTTGGTCCTTGTAGTTTCAACTTGTTCGATTTTGTCCCTTAATTTAACGGATTGTGTCATTTTAGTCCAATAAATAACGGTTGTTAAGTTAATTTAACGGAAGGTCAAACAATATGTCAATTGGTCCCTGTACTTTACACGATGTGTCAATTTGATCCCTGTAATTTCAATTTTCTCGATTTTGACAGACTAAATTGACATATTGTGAAAAATACAGGGACCAAATTGACACATTGTTTGACTTTCCGTTAAATTAACTTAACAACCGTTATTTATTGGACTAAAATGACACAATCCATTAAATTAAAGGGGCAAAATCGAGCAAATTGAAATAACAGGGATAAATTGACACATCGTGTAAATTATAGGGACTATTTGCATAATTTTCCCAATATTTTTCATGAAATGAAATTCCTAGAAACTTTATTTCTTTTGTTTCTTCTTTTTTATCACTCACACAAAATCAAATTAAGGGTGTGCTGATGGGGCCCACTTTGGATCACAATTTAATGATGTGAACTATTTATTTTTAAGGTGTATTGAGTAAAATATATCTATGAAAAATAAAAATGATAATAAGACATTGATAGCTCTGGCATCAAATCAAATTTATATTTAAAATCACATTTACCATTTATTTTTTAAATATAAATTTAATTTAATGAAATAACTACCATTATAAAAAATTAAAATTTTAAAGACTAAAATTTAAGGACAAAATTATTTTTTAGGGGCCAAATAATTTTGTTACAAAAAGTGTCGTTATTATATTTTTAGCAACAAAAATTGGACATTAATGATGAATTATTATCCTTTTAGGACCAAATTTTTTGTCTCAAAAACCAAATTATTTTGTCCCTAAAAGTCTATTTATTAGTGACATTTTCAAAATTTTGTCGCTAAATGCCTTGTTTTTGACTTTTCGGAACGACTTTTTAGCGACTATCCTCATGACGATAGAAATTAGTCTTTCAATATCTTTTGTAACAAAATTTTTATTTTTAAAGACCAAAACATTTAATTTCTAAAACTATTATATATTATCGTGTACATATTTTCGATTAATAATTTAAATTGTTGAATTGAGACCTAAGAGAGCGCATGAAGTGCACAATAATGGCTGCTAGCACAACAACCCAGTTCCCATAATATCCATCTATAGTAGTTAGGAAATAAATCCTATGTTGGACTTCGACGTTCCCATCCACTGTTTTTAGGCATCAATACTGTTCAAAGAGTCATGCTATACCAAATATTCTTAGGACATAAGGTAAAAAATAAAATATTTATAGAACACAGTATACATTTTACTAATTTTAATATATTTTTATTAAAATTAATATGTTTTTTTAAAAAATTTTAACATATTTTGAAGGGACTTTTTCCATACTTCACAAATATTAAACAATACTTGTTAACATTTATCTTTTTTAAAACTAGGGTAAATTACATTGACACCCATTGAGATTTGGTCCAATTACTACCTATCTCCTGATGTTTTGGAAATTACATTCCCACCCCTATGGTTATGGTTAATAGTCTCATTTCACAAACTCCCTGCTTATATAAAAGGAAATAATTCCTAGTAAAAAAATAGAGAAAATTACATTAAAAAAAAAAAGTAAAGGAAATGGGAAAAAAGAGAGAAAGTAAAGCAAAACAAAAAAAGAGAAAGTGCATGAGTTCAATGTCTTTATTCTGTCTAAATAATTACAATGACAGGAGGATTAGTGTAATTTTCCAATATCAAGAGGTGACATGTATTAAATTCAAATTTCGAAGGTGTAAGTGTAATTTACCCTTAAAACTATATTCAATTTTCAGCAACTCTTACACAATACACATTAAAATCAACTCCATTTATGATATATTAAATTCTCATAAACTTTGTTTCTTTTCAGCTATAGGTTAGAAGTCCAACATGTTGAACTTGGATGTTTTCATTTAATGATTTTGAGGCAATTAATATTGTTTAAAACTTTATGGTGATTTCCCTGTTAATATTCCAGCGGCTTTATCTAGGTGCTACTACTAATAGTTCCACTTTTCTTCCTTGAATCTCCATCCTTTTCATTTTTTTTATTATTATTTTATTTTAATAAAAAATTTCAATTTTATTTTTATTTCTAATTTATCAAACTCTGACCTCAACCCAACCCCCACCCTAGCCGATACCCTCCCCTCGCCATCCCAAGCTTTGCAACTCTTAGGCGCCGCTTTCCAACCTATCCGCACCACTAGAGTCCCTCTTTCGGCCCTTCCTTAGCATCCTTTAGCCTCTTTTCGCCACCCCCACCACCCTTGTAACTCTAGCCCCAACCATTGCCCACTCCGGTTAACCCCGCAATCCCTTCACCTTTTGCCCACCACTCTAGCCCTCTCTATCCATTGGTGACTTCTTTTTCTATTGAGAGAGAGAGAGAAGAGAGAGAGAGACACACACACACACACACAAGGGGAAGAGAGGGGCGGCGATGGGCTAGGGGGCTATAGGTTTGCTTCTTTCCATGTATTCTCGGGCCAACAAAATTTGAGTCGGGTCAGGGAATTTTATTGCAACATCCATTCTATAGATCCCGTTGTTCCGTCTTTCAAAACAAGGGTCCGTTCAAAGGAGCTTCACATCACTACGGAGTTAATTTGGTATTTTCTTGGTCTTTTTCTTGTGCGTAATTGTCACTTTCCATTCCTTGCCACCCGCAATGCCGATTTTGACATGGTTGCCTCTGAAATTTGTGGCACACCTTGGACCTGGATTGCCCGGGCACTCATTAAGCAAAATGAACTCCTACCTCGATTTCGTCTTCTAAACATCATTGTGTGTTCTAATATTCATGTCATTACCCATAGTTCTAACATCTCTCAGGATCAAGGGTATGTTCTTTATTGCATTGATTGTCACTTCCCCATTGATCTTTCGGAGATGATTGTTTTAAAGATGATTTCGGTGTTTGAGGGAAAAAAGTCTCTGGGTCTTTCTTATGGGCGTCTTCTCAATCGGATTCTCTCGTCTATTTCTATCCCTTATTCTTCAGATGATGGGTTTGCTTGTCTAGTCAAACTTATCACTAAATAGATTATTTCCCAAAGTCAGACACATGTTAAGGGGGCGTCGCCCGGGGCAGGTGGTTTAGGTGCAGGTGAGGACCAGATGGAAGTAAAAACTGAGTTGGATGCAGCAGTTTCTAGTGAAGGAGAGCAGCCTGCTCGTGCTCGTACTATTTGGGGACAGCTTAGCTAGGTGGAGTAGACCATGGTTGCACGTTTCGACTATTTGGATGCCTGGATGGATGTTTACGATGCACGTCTCACCAACTCAGAGATATCCACCGACGCTCGTCTCACTACTTTGGAGGCTTCCATTGGTCAGATAAAGCATGCTGTAGACCAGTCCTCTCTCCAACTTGAACATATACTTTCTCTTCTTCAGATGAAGCAGTCTCTTCCTCTACCTCCACCATATCCATGATTGTTTACTATTTCTTTTTTGGATAGTTCTTATTTTACTTGATTGGACATATTTTCTTGCTTATTATTTTGGTTGATAGCTTGTCGATAGTATGTTTTTGGACCATTTCCCTTTATCTTTTGTCTCTCCCGGTCAAAAAGGTTGAGTATTTGATGATAGCTATGCTTGTGGTTTGGTTTATTTATCGCTTGCTAATTATCTATCTATCCATTTCTAGTATTTGTGCGATGTTTGTGTCCTTTGCATGTGGTTGGTTCTCTTCGCACGGTGGTTAGATGGTGGTGTTTTAGAATGGTTAAGTTTGTTTTTTTGTGTCTAGAGCATGAGTTTGTTAGGATTCAAATGTTAGAAGTGTTTTGTCCGAGAATTGACAAAGAGGAAGATTGTTAGGTTCCATGTGTTGTCAATTTCGTAAGCAAACACTTTTTCAATTGTAATTTCAGTGGTCTATTTCTTCATGGATTGCTCGAGCGACGAAGTGGTCGCTTGAGCGAAGAATTTCTGCTCTTAGAAGTTCAACTTGTCTGCAAATATATTATGAGGGGGTCAATGTGCGTTCGAGCGAACCTTTCGGTCGCTCGAGTGAAGACACTTATGATTCCACGCATATAAGACACACCGCTCGAGCAACCATTCCATGGCTTGAGCGGTCATCGCAATCTTGTTTCTATAAAAGTTGAGCGAAAGACAAATTTCTTCTTTACGGCTTCCAGATCTTAAACTTGAGAGTTATGGTTTTTCTTTAGAGCTTGTTTATTTGTTTCCTTTGATGTCTTTGTGAGATTGATCACATCACATGAATTAAGTTTATCACATCAAGGGGGTTTGTTTGATTCTTCTACTCAAAGATTGTTTGATCGGTGGATTTTGAAGGTTCGAGCGTGAAGGCTTTGAAAGAGTTCGAAGTGGCTCGTTGTCGTGGATTCGACGTGGGTGTTGTGGATTCAATATCAGACTAATCAATTCGAGATGAAGGCGTTGGTGAAAGAGGCACAAGTGGTGGAAGACAATTTTACAGCATGTTGGGTAAATTGTTTTGTAATCTTGTGTACTTTCATTCTTCTCAGTGGATTGATTAGTGGTGTTTCGCAAGTGATTTTTTAATCATAATTGGAGGTGCTCCAACTGTGGTTCTTTCCACATAAAAATTGTTTGTGTCAATTTATTAATTGTGAAACAACAATCTAAATCACTTTCGTACGTGCTAGATGGTTTAGATTGTTAGTGTTGATTGTTTGGGAATTGTTGCAATTAAATCTATTTCAAATCACAAATCACGTAAGTTTTTTAGTATGGTTTGGCTTGTGATGTAACAGTGGTGTCGGTTTCATGGCAAGGCAAGAAAAAAAAATTATTTATTTTATTTTGTTTATTTTCCAAAGATAAAAAGATAGGTTTTCATTGACTTCTATTTCAGGGTTTTTCAGTGTACCTATTGTAACAAGTTTTGTTTAAGCAATAAATGTCATAACTTGGAATTCATCGTGGGTGCTTGGTGAAATTTTATTCTCTTTTGCGTGTGTATGTTCTTTCGGTGTTTTTGAGTGGCGTGGTAGAATTAATGTGGACTAGAGTTTTTCCATATGAGAGGTCATTCTTAGGATTACATAGTCGTGCTAAGGGAGGAATAAAGATTTTTATTGGATGGAACTTTTCGTGTAGTTATGTGTGTTTGGAGGGTTTTGAGTTTAGGATAACCGGGTGCTATGTTGTTTCATCGTTGTGGAGCGTGTTTAAATTCTTTTACTTGAAATTTCTATTTATACTATGTTATGTTGTGGACATTGTAGTAATCTGGTGGGTGTAACACTTATACATGGGTGAATCGAGTTGTTTTGGGTCTTCTTGCGTGGTTGTTACAAGCTTCGTTTCGTTATTGACCTTCTTGGGTTGTTGTGACGGAGAATATAGTTTCAGTTGGTTAGTTTGGTGTGGTGTCGTTAGTGTTTTCGTTTGTATTGCGGCAGCGTTAAATTTTAGGGATGAAATTTCCTAAGGGGGTAGATTATGACGGTCCAAGTTTAGACCCAACCTTTCTTGTTTATTTTCTTTGGCTTAACACTTGTTGCGAGTTTTTTTTTTTTTGGGTGTTGGGTCTCTTGTGGTTGCCTGGAACCTTAGCATAGAACCCTAGAACTTGTGAGCAGGCTATCTGGATTGGTAGGTCACGACCGCAATTGTTTGGACTGTGCCTGTGATTCAATGAGTTGAGGGTCATGCCTGTGCTAGGCCGTGACCAGACCGCGACCAAAATGTGTCTTCAGATCTGCGTATAGGAGGAAAGTACGTGGCCTACGAGGGGCCTCGAGGTAGGCTGCGATTTGTAGATCACGCCTGCAATTGTGTGGTTTGCGCCTGCGATGCGTCGATTCTATATATACCCTCAAAAAGCAGAAAATATCTTTTTGGAGCTCATCTTCTCTCTCTCTCTCTCTCTCTCTCTCTCTCTCTCTCTCGTTTCGCCATTTCCGAATTTCTTAACCATAAAATGTTAGTTTTCATCTACTTCTATCCATTTCACACCTTTAGCACTTAAGACTTTAAAGTAGAGGGTGTTGAGGTCTTCATTTTGATATGGAAAGTTCGCATTTTCGTCGTCATCGGATTTTGGGGATTTTGGCTTTCTCCTTTTCTTGTTTTAAGGTAGGAATTTTCTTACCAATGTGTATGTTATTTACCAATTTTCTTACCAATGTGTATGTTATTTATCATTGTTTTGAGGTAGGTTGTCACCAGGGCACCCTTTTGACCATTCGACCTAGTGCATATTCGGAATCCATAGTGACCCTTCCAAGCTAGGACAGGTTGCTACCCGATTTTAGGTTGTTTGAAACCGCTGTGTGCGTAGTGAAACCCTAGCTCCTGACGAAATAGGATAGGGAAACCCTACCCCAAAATAGGGGTGTTTTGACTCTCATTTACTTGCTATGTGCTTTTAGAGTGTATCTCTACAGGGAATGCATATACCAGCTTGCAAGTCTGAGTACCAGGCCCAAGGGCATCAGTATCGATATTTGGGAGTCAGTTATATCTGCGGGTATCAGACTCAGTTTTTGGGGCAGTGATTTTGGGGAACAGTGATCAGTAGTAGAGTACAGTTATTCAGCTATGCTCGTGTATGTTCTGATTCGGCCGAAATGCTTTGTGTTTTCTCTTTCAGTTCAGAGAATTAGTACAGAATAGCCAGTGTTCTCTTTTGCTGAGGCAAGACAGAGATCTGATCTATCATCTCCGTTCAGTTCAAGAGGACTTATGATGACGCAAAGTTCAGAGGAAATAGTGGTTATGACAGCCGCATTGGATCAAGGGAACATCTTGCGGGATGAAACCAATGTTGATGTACCGCATCCGCCCAGGTCGCCTGCTGCGCGCCCAATCTGGGAACCCCAGTTGTATCAGGCTCGTGAGCCCACCACGTTCGAGTTAATGGGAATGATTGGCAACCTCCAGAGGTCCGTGGCTGATCTCACCTATGGGATGTCCGCTTCGCCACCAGCCACATCATATGCCTGGAATTTTGTACCGTAGGAGCCCCCGCTATTGGGGCGCATTGTGATTGAGCTCAGCCAACCTGAGGCTTCCTCAAACTATGGCCATGACGTGGCAACAACAACCGGGTTTTGCTTTGATATAGCAACCCAAACCCTCGATCAAGCTGAGGCCAGAGGTAAGAACAAAGTGGGAATAGATGCTGATCCCGTTGAACAGTTGTTGTGGGCAGTCGAGGCTTTGAAAGCCAGGGGGATGAATAAGCAACAAATATTCGCAGTGGTGGCCAAAACTGTGGATGATGCTTTCCCCACTCCAACCAAGGGGAGTTCCAACCAGACAGAAAATCGGGATTCGCCCCGTCATGCTAGAACAGTTCCCTCCAATCCCAACCCTGCACCGGGAAAGGATCAGAAAGTCAAGGCGGCACCTGCCGATCCTTTTGCCAGTGCGTCCGGCAAAAGTCAGCAAACTTCGAAGTATCTGCCCCGAGGGCGCAGAGTCTTCCACGCACTCTACATGCCTTTGTCTAGGGCGCTCCAGATCCTTGCCGAAAGGGGGCACCTTAAACCCCTTGAGCCTAGGCCTCTTCCAAAGAATCTCCCTCCCACACAAGATGCTGCCTTGTACTGCGCGTACCACCAGCAAACCGATCATTGCACCGACAAGTGTTTTCGTCTTTGTCATGAAGTGCAAGATTTGATCGACAATGAGGTCATCCTCCCACCCACCTCAGTAAAGTCTGTCACTGCTGAGTTGTTAGATTTTGAGGATACTGCGAGTATGTGATCAAAGGGTTGGACCACCTGCGGGCGGCGCTGAGTGTATTTATGATGTGGCGTCTGGCACGCACTGTTTTGAGCGTTTGCGGATGTTGTTTTTTTTGTAATTTCTGGCTTGGGTGTTGAGCCATTTTTTTTGTAATACAGTGTATGATGTGCTCAGAATCAGTACAGATATAGCGTGTGTGCACGTGTTCAGATTCAAACAGATATCGGGTGCCGGTGTGCTCACAGTGAACTACAGC
The DNA here is from genome assembly GCA_030407325.1 of Camellia japonica. Taxonomy (NCBI): domain Eukaryota; kingdom Viridiplantae; phylum Streptophyta; class Magnoliopsida; order Ericales; family Theaceae; genus Camellia; species Camellia japonica. The sequence continues at coordinate 123,617,776 of JAPPVO010000031.1, forward strand.
ATATGATGTGTCAGTGCTTTCGAGTGGTTCAGTACATGTATAGCGTGTGTGCGCGTGTTCAGATTTAAACAGATATCGGGTGCCGGTGTGCTCGTTGTGAACTATAGCATATGATGTGTCAGTGCTTTCGAGTGGTTCAGTACAGATATAGCGTGTGTGCGCGTGTTCAGATTCAAACAGATATCGGGTGTCGGTGTGCTCGCAGTGAACTACAGCATATGATGTGTCAGTGCTTTCGAGTGGTTCAGTACAGATATAATGTGTGTGTGCATGTTCAGATTCAAACAGATATCGGGTGCAGGTGTGCTCGCAGTGAACTACAGCATATGATGTGTCAGTGTTTTCGAATGGTTCAGTACAGATATAGCGTGTGTGTGCGTGTTCAGATTCAAACAGATATCGGGTGTCGGTGTGCTCGCAGTGAACTATGGCCTATGATGTGTCAGTGTTTTCGAGTGGTTCAGTGAAAATACAGCGTCAGTGCACAGGTTTAGATTCAAACAGATATCAGTCGCAAGCATGTTCATAGTCAATTACAGCATGCGGTATATCGGTGTATGCGAGTTAAATAGTTAAAAGGCATAATCAACTATTGCAGTTATACATTCTACTTTGCAGAAAATGAAACAGAGAAGGGTGTACCTCGGAGGCGCCAAAGGACAGATGTGACTCTGGCTCGCGCAGTAAGAGCTCCGGCGCCACACCCCTCGCGAAACTGCTGAAGTGGCAAATGCCGTCAGGAGGTAGCACATGAATCGCCGGCCTGTAGGCCGCCGGATCGAACGGTCGAACGCTCAAGGACAAGAGCTCGGCCTCAGGGTCTATCTTCTGCTCCGGGGGAGTCCCGCCTCGTGGAATATCATCAGCCATCTCGAAAAGAGTGTGAAAATGACTGAAAAAGGGAAAACCGGGAAAGAATGCGAAAGGTCAACTGGAAAGTCAACCCCGAGAGGGCGGAAAAAGGCTGGAAAGGTCGAGGTGTGGAAAAGGCACAGAAAGCAAGGAAAACTCGGAGGAAACAAACCCCGAGTGGTGAAAATCGAGAAAGAAATGCCGAAACAAAGTTTTGTTTGGTTCAAAACGTGCGAAACGATGAGGTATTCGCGAATCGAACGTCGAAACGGGCTGTAAAACCGAGAAAAACGGAGGAATGAAGGAAGAGGAATAACCTAGAGAGAAGGAGGAGGATTTTTCGAGCTAGGGCAAAGTGGAAAAATAGGGCTAGAAGCCCTATATTTAAAGACCCATGCCGAAATGTCAAAACTGTCCCGAACAGGCACTTTTAGCTGGTTGGCCAAATAGATGGCCGGTGGCCTTATTTTGTGGCCGGTCGATGGCTGGTGGACTCCCCTTATGGCCGGTGAGCCTCCTACACCTTTGTTTGGGTCTTTGATATGATTTGGGGCCTTCATTGCTCAAGATAGTGCCTCCGTTGCTCAAAACAGTGCAAGAAAATGCATTTCCAAAGCTTAACCGGTCTCTGTGCTGTGTTTTCTGGCGTAGCACTCGAATACGTACGAGGTGTATCCTTTTTGTTTCTTGCGAGATTCGAAAGTTGCCCCACATGCATACGTTACAACGTTTTGTCGTGAAACGCGCGTTGGTTGTACGTCATTTCACTCGCATCGTTATGCACACATCTTGCATTGTCATGCGCATGTCATACTTGCGTTAGTATGCGCATTCTTTAGGTCGCACCGTCATGCGCACCTCACATGCATTGTCATGCATATCAAGCGACGCGCGTTATAGCGCATTCGAGTTCACATGCATTGTCATGCATTCCAAGCGACATGCGTTGTCGCGCATTTAAGATCACGTGCATTGTCATGCATTTTGAAAGACATGCGGTGTCACGCATTTAACCTCACATGCATTGTCATGCATATCAAGCGACGCGTGTTATCGCACATTTGAGTTCACGTGCATTGTCATGCATCTCAAAAGACGTGCGTTGTCACGCACTTGCATCATTTGCATTTACATGCATTTCAAAAAAGCAAAAAAAAAAAAAAAAAAACTTGCATCATTTGCATTTGCATGCATTTCAAAAAAAAAAAAAAAAAAACATGCATCGTTCGCACTTTGCATGCATTTCAAAAAACAGAAAAACAACAAAAATAACATTGCATATGTCATGCATTTCACTGTATATATTGCATATGTCATGCATCATTGTATATAGTGCATATGCCATGCATTTCAGCGCAAATATTGCATATATCATGCATCCCTTGTATATAGTGCATATTGCATGCATTCACTGTAAATATGGCATTTACATGTACTATAAATATTACATCATAGTACCCAGTGCATATTGTATATATTGCATTGTAGCTTGCATGCATTCATTGCATCACCTCCATCCATGGCTTGCGCCTTTCCTTGTTAAGCTTGGTCTGGTATGTGCCCATACTTTTCACGTTGAAGCACAGTTATGATATTATGTGCACGCGCCTATTCCACTGCTGGTATTGTGGTTTGAGGGTGACGGCACCGTTTCTGTGTTAGACGCGGTTTGTATGTTTCCATGCCTTTCCTAGGCAAGATATGGTTCGGCCGTAGGCCTTTTCCACTGCATCCGTTGCATTTTCCCCAGCAGGTTGCATTGTACACCGCATTCATTGTATATAATGCATTGTACATAATATTACATTCCAGTGCATATTGTATATATTGCATTGTAGCTTGCATGCATTCATTGCATCACCTCCATCCACGGCTTGCGCCTTTCCTTGTTGAGCTTGGTTTGGTATGTGCCCATATTTCTCACGTCGAAGCACAGTTATGATATTAAGTGCACGCGCCTATTCCACTGTTGGTATTGTGGTTTGAGGGTGATGGCACCGTTTCTGTGTTAGACGCGGTTTGTATGTGTCCATGCCTTTCCTAGGCAAGACACGGTTCGGCTGTAGGCCTTATCCACTACATCCATTGCATTTTAGCTTGTAAATATTGCATTGTAAATAGTGCATTGTCATGCATTCATTGCATATGTCATGCATTCATTGTATATAGCTTGCATGCATTCACTGCATCGCATCCATCTATGGTTTACGCCTTTCCATGTTGAGCTTGGTTTGGTATGTGCCCATATTTCTCACGTCGAAGCACAGTTATGATATTATGTGCACGCGCCTATTCCACTGCTGGTATTGTGGTTTGAGGGTGACGGCACCGTTTCTGTGTTAGACGCGGTTTGTATGTGTCCATGCCTTTCCTAGGCAAGACACGGTTCGGCCGTAGGCCTTATCCACTACATCCATTGCATTTTAGCTTGTAAATATTGCATTGTAAATAGTGCATTGTCATGCATTCATTGTAAATAGTGTATATGTCATGCATTCATTGTAAATAATGCATATGTCATGCATTCATTGTATATAGCTTGCATGCATTCATTGCATCATATCCATCTATGGTTTACGCCTTTCCATGTTGAGTTTGGTTTGGTATGTGCCCATACTTTTCACGTTGAAGCACAGTTATGATTCTATGTGTACGCGCCTATTCCACTGCTGGTATTGTGGTTTGAGGGTGACGGCACCGTTTCCGTGTTAAACGTGGCTTGTTTGTGTCCATGCCTTTCCTAGGCAAGATACGGTTTGGCTGTAGGCCTTATCCACTGTATATACTGCATTGTAGTGTAGTTCGATTGCATCCAGCATTTAGGATCACGGTCTTTCCTCAGCGGGTCATTTCCCCACTTATGTCATTCCACCCAATTACTTGTTCTTGTGTTTCGTCTACATCACTCATAGTTCTGCATGTGTACGCGCCTATTCCACTGCTGGTATTGTGGTTTGAGGGTTGCGGCACCTTTTCTATGGTAGACGGACTTTGCATCTCCATCGTCTTTATGACATTTGTGTGGTTTTTGAACCGCTCACGATTTGATCATGATTCAATTGCATTGCATATCATTTGCATTGTTTATATGTAGATTTGTAAATGTTGCATATCATTTTGCATCCATTCTACATTGTTATGCGTTATCACGCATAGGTTGCATTGTCATGCACTCCTACACTTGCGTTGTCACGCAGCTTTCGATTGCATTGTTATGCATGTTGCTAACAATATTGTACTTGTTGAGTTTTCTCTCTTTTACAGGCACGATATTGTATGTACGGTTCATTTGAAGCTGGTGCAACCAGACGAGCCGCACAGGTATTGTATTCTCCGAGTGAGACGTATCGAGAATTGAATAATTCTCTTGCACCCTCTCTGCATTGTAGTGTAGTTTGGTTTGTGCTAGCTTAAAACTGTTGCATTTTCATGCTTCGTTACAGCTTTCTTTGCATGATCATAAGTTATGTTCGGCTTCTTGCATTGTCAGTTGCATTTTGCCCCCGCCTTCGGGCGCATATCTTTATTGTCTTGCATGCTTTGTCTAAGTCTTCGGCTTTGTCAAAAACGGGTCATCTCTGGGCTTTGACACTCACTCCCGTCATTGTTATGACTTTCGAGTTCTGTCAAAGAGGGGCAACTGTAGACACCCCATTTTTGACCGTCCTCAAGACTTGGACGTCACCGCTTGAACACTCGGTGGTTATCCATATTTGTGTTCGTCTTGAGTTCCCCGAGGTCTCGGCCACGCGCCTTGCCTCAGGATCTCTCGACTCGACTGTTTTGTGTTTGGTTTTGCACCAAACACTTGTGTTTTGCTTTTGAGGGGCAGGGAATGGCTTGTTGGCCATCCCCACACCTCACCGGCCACGGCTTGAGGCCACCGGCATGTTTTGTTGCCACCGGCCATTGGTTATGGCCGGCCGGCACTCTTTGTGGCCGGCTAACCATTATTTTGGTCATTTTGGCATTTTTGGCTAGCCGATCACTGTGCATCTGCTTTTGCAGATATTTTTATGCCAGCTGTGCTAACTAGCATACACTTTGCCTCCCCTCCATACACGTGTATGGAGGGATTTCACTATTGCTTAGCTTGTTTTGTAAGCTTTGCAAGAGTGATGCTCTATAAAGGGAGGGCTTCTCCCCCCTCCTCTAGGGTTACAAAAAAAGTTGAGGGGAGCTCTGGTTCTAGGGTTAGCATAGTGTATCTATTCTATCTCTATTTTCTCCCCTCTTTTGCTCTAAGTGTGTGTTTGTCCTTAGTTTTGCACTAGGACACCTACCATCACACCTTACCTTGGTTGCTGAGGCATTAGGGGGTTCTCCTTGAAGTTCTTGAGCTGGTTTGAGCTAAGAAAGCTGCTGGAGTGATCCTTGTGAAGAAGGTCTTCAAGGGTAAGATTCTTGCCCTTTTTACCCATTTTTGCATAGTCTTTTTGCCTACCTTGCTAGCTGTTTTAAGCTTAGTGTATAACATATAAAAGTCTTGTTTTTACTTGCTTAAAATAGTTGTTTAAGGTTGCTTTGAGCTTTGGGGTTGTTTGACCCCTCTTAGGCCTTGTTTGGCCCCATTTTGTGCTATTTTGGTGAGCTCCGGGACCACCTTGTTTGGGCCTCCTCACCACTGAAATCTTGAGGGATTTCAGTGGTGAGGATGGTGTCTTAAGGTCCTAAGAAGGAGAGGGC
>JAPPVO010000031.1:123623413-123673413 GCA_030407325.1 Camellia japonica
CCCCAAGAAGGGGCATATGAGATTTGGTAAAAAGGAAAACTGACTCGTCGCTACATTGGACCGTTTCAGATCCTTGAGAGGTTGGGTCCTGTTGCTTATCGTATTGCCTTGCCACCGAGAATGGAACAAGTGCATAACGTTTTCCATGTATCCATGCTTCGTGGGTATCTTAGAGATCTGTTCCATGTAATTGATTACCACCGGATTGCTCTAGACGAGGATATGATGTATGAAGAATGGCTCGTGCAAATCATTGATCGGCAAGTGAAGCAATTGAGAAACAAAGCTATCCCTATGGTGAAGGTCGAGTGGAAGAACATTATGGGAAAGAGGCCACTTGGGAGAAAGAGGAAGAGATGCGGCAACGGTATCCGCATTTGTTTCCATCTGAAGGTAACTTAAATTTGGAGGACCAAACTTTCTAAGGGGGAGAGACTGTGACGACCCTGACCTCCAAACTAGTACATTATATAATTTAAATGAGTTTAATTGCATGATTATGTGCTTAATTGTGTGATTACATGTTTAATTCTATAATTATCTATTGATATATGGAATATCTGTTTAAATTGACAACTTAGAGTCAGAAATTGGAAGCCTAAACGGCTTCAGAAACTGAAATTGACTAGCCCAATAGGCTAGTTAGAATATTTAGAATTTTATGGCAACTTTAATTGATATTTGATTTGGATCAAAATAATTAGAATAAACTGGTTGAATTAGTTAGAGTTAAGCCTAATTAATTAATCTTAACCACATTTGATTAAGCTAACTTAATCACACCACATAAATAGTTTATGAGCTCATTTTATATACACACTTAGCTGAGAATTGAGAGAGAGGGGAGGAGAGTTCAACATTTAGAGAGAGAAAGAGGAGAGCTTGTAGAGAATTGTGGAAGCTTGAAGGGTTGGAACTATAATGCACTTGAATTCAACACTAGGTATGGCATTCATCACTAATTCATGTAGATATGGCATATAGTAGTTGAATTCCTCTCATTTTTGAACTCATTGGCATGTTATTGAAGAAAAGAAGCTATGAGTATCATAACAATGGAAGAATAGGGTTGAATTGCTTACATGCATGCACAATTTGAGTTAGAATTCATGAAATTCCTACATGCATGGCACATTTACACTTTAATTTGGAGAATCCTTCATGTTTTCATGCTTCTCATGTCACTTGATCATATTTTGAACATGCTTTGGAGAAATGTACACTCAAATTGAGTTAAACTTATTTTATAAATTGAGGTTGGAGTCATTGGTTGGGAAATTACCATGATTTTGAATAAATGGGTTCAAATTGGAAGTGTTTTCATGTTATATAGTGACTCCCCATGTTTTTATACCAAAAACACAAGATTTGAAGCTTTGAGTACCATGTCTGAACTTCAAACACAGTTCTGGAAATTCCAGAATTCGTGATGTCCGCTCGAGCGAGGGAATCCACGCTCGAGCGTGAGATTCGAACTCTCAGAAGTTTCTGAAATTTTACAGTCCGCTCGAGCGACCAAAGTGGCGCTCGAGCGAGGACCCTTCTTCTCAGTCTTCCGCTCGAGCGACCATCGAGCGGGAATTTCATGTATCCAGTACTTTTACAGACCACTCGAGCGACAGAAGTTACGCTCGAGCGACCACCTTTGTTTTTGAACCCCCACTCGAGCGTAGGAAGTTGCGCTCGAGCGGAGACCCTGTTTTTAGCAAAATTTTACCAACTCTTTTAAGTGCATATTTGCATCCTCATGCCACTCTAAGCATTCTTAGGCACCATGTGGACTCCGATAATCATACAATAAGTTAGAGATGCATAAAGAGAATTGAATTAAAATGAAATGGAGTTTCATTTGTACTTTGTTATGTGCTTCGTTTAGGTGGACGTCCGAGGCTTAGTGTCACTGCAAACCACTGTGAGTAATAACTTTATAAAGATATGTTCAAATTATCTTTACCTTCGAAAATGTTATTGCTATCAAAATGGATATGTGATTGATTGAATGAATTCTTAAAATGATTTGATAATTGATAGCATGGCTTATTGAAATGTTATGTCCTCTAATGAATAAAGTTATGTTTTGAAACGGTATTGTGGCATCCATTGAATGTAGGCCCTTACTTGGGGGTAACAATACCATGGCTAGGTCATTGCCTGGGGGTAATAGTACCATGGCTAGGCCCTTGCCTGGGAATAACAATACCATGGCTAGGCCCTTGCTTGGGGGTAATAATACCATGGCTAGGCCCTTGCCTGGGGGTAACAATACCATGGCCAGTATGATTCGTTATCATTGGAATATTATTGTCACTTCATGGATGTACCACATATAATGTTACGAATGTCTTTTGTTACTGTAAAGAGATGCTATTATTGCTAATCGAAATGTTTTGTTGTGAATTTGATCTAATGTGGCAAATGCCTCCCTTTGAAAATGATTTAAGATTCATTTCGAAATTGTAAGGCATGTTTTTGTACTATTGTTGAACTTCATTCATTTAACCTCTTTATTCTGTTATTACTCATTGGGCGTTAGCTCACTATTTATTTATATATGTAATTGTAGGTGGGCAAACTGAACATCAGAGTTAGATATCCTCGAGTCTACTCGGGTCAGCCTTTTGTGGAGCTTCCAAGTGAAGTAATCAGGCTTGGGTGGAGCCATGCTTGTCGAACCCCTTTTGTGTGGTTTAATGGTTTTGTAATTGTACATAGTTGGGGTTGTATTTTGTAAGATATGAATTTGTACTTATGTTGGATGTAACTTTAAAACAAAACCTTGCTTATCATATTTGCTCTTCTCATATATGCACGGCTCAATGGATGAATTCTATAACATTTTAGACTTCCGCTAAGTCCCGTACTTTACATTAAAGGTTTATTTGTCTGGAGGCCGTAGGTAATCTATGATTACTAGCCGGTCATGACGCTAAACCTATATGGGCGGGTTAAGGTCGTGACATAGCCCTAACCCATCTTCCCAAACAAGCCCAAAATATGTTGCCCAAACTTTTTTTAAAAAATTAGGTTGGGTTTAGGTTGGACCCCTACTCTTACACGTGACGCATGTTAGAATCACAACTTTTATTTTTTTTTATTTTTATAATTCTGTTGGATCTGCAAATTATCAGAATAATAAACAAAAAGAGAATTTTCTCAATAAAACTGTATTAATCAATAAAATTGTATAGTTCAAGGGCTTACGATCATTATTCTTAGCCATGGTTTGGGTAATATTTTGGAACTAAATAATCCCAAAAAAATAAAATAGGCTATATAAGTCAATAAGACAAAATACAACTTTTTACCTATAATCATTTTCTCTCACAAAAATAAAAAAAACTCCAAAACAAAAATCAAACGAGGCTAAAAAAGTCCCAATACAAAAAGTTAGCTAAAAAAGCCATTGCCAAATGAACCCTTAATAAATGACAATTACTTAAACAACTGCACCTAAAAAAATAAAAATATTTATTGTAAAACAAGCAATCTTAATTCTTATAAGACAAGAAAATGGACGAAATAGACAACTTAAATAAACAAAAAAAAATTAAATATTCTAACCTTAAAGAATAATTCTAATAAAACGCTAAAATAATAATATAATATAATATATATAAATTTTAAATTCAGTATGGTTCACCAATTCCGTTTGTGCTAAATGGAATATAATTTACAGATAATTTTTTTTATAAATAAAATTTATAAGAAATAATATAATAATGTCATTTTTATAATTTTGAACTATAATAATAATTTTTTTGGGTAAATTATGCAAATAGTTCCTGTAGTTTACATGATGTGTCAATTTGGTCCTTGTAGTTTCAACTTGTTCGATTTTGTCCCTTAATTTAACGGATTGTGTCATTTTAGTCCAATAAATAACGGTTGTTAAGTTAATTTAACGGAAGGTCAAACAATATGTCAATTGGTCCCTGTACTTTACACGATGTGTCAATTTGATCCCTGTAATTTCAATTTTCTCGATTTTGACAGAGACTAAATTGACATATTGTGAAAAATACAGGGACCAAATTGACACATTGTTTGACTTTCCGTTAAATTAACTTAACAACCGTTATTTATTGGACTAAAATGACACAATCCATTAAATTAAAGGGGCAAAATCGAGCAAATTGAAATAACAGGGATAAATTGACACATCGTGTAAATTATAGGGACTATTTGCATAATTTTCCCAATATTTTTCATGAAATGAAATTGCTAGAAACTTTATTTCTTTTGTTTCTTCTTTTTTATCACTCACACAAAATCAAATTAAGGGTGTGCTGATGGGGCCCACTTTGGATCACAATTTAATGATGTGAACTATTTATTTTTAAGGTGTATTGAGTAAAATATATCTATGAAAAATAAAAATGACAATAAGACATTGATACCTCTGGCATTAAATCAAATTTATATTTAAAATTATATTTACCATTTATTTTTTAAATATAAATTTAATTTAATGAAATAACTACCATTATAAAAAATTAAAATTTTAGAGACTAAAATTTAAGGACAAAATTATTTTTTAGGGGCCAAATAATTTTGTTACAAAAAGTGTCATTATATTTTTAGCAACAAAAATTGGACATTAATGATGAATTATTATCCTTTTAGGACCAAATTTTTTGTCTCAAAAACCAAATTATTTTGTCCCTAAAAGTCTATTTATTAGTGACATTTTCAAAATTTTGTCGCTAAATGCCTTGTTTTTGACTTTTCGGGACGACTTTTTAGCGACTATCCTCATGACGATAGAAATTAGTCTTTCAATATCTTTTGTAACAAAATTTTTATTTTTAAAACCAAACATTTAATTTCTAAAACTATTATATATTATCGTGTACATATTTTCGATTAATAATTTAAATTGTTGAATTGAGACCTAAGAGAGCGCATGAAGTGCACAATAATGGCTGCTAGCACAACAACCAGTTCCCATAATATCCATCTATAGTAGTTAGGAAATAAATCCTATGTTGGACTTCGACGTTCCCATCCACTGTTTTTAGGCATCAATACTGTTCAAAGAGTCATGCTATACCAAATATTCTTAGGACATAAGGTAAAAAATAAAATATTTATAGAACACAGTATACATTTTACTAATTTTAATATATTTTTATTAAAATTAATATGTTTTTTTTTAAAAAAAATTTTAACATATTTTGAAGGGACTTTTTCCATACTTCACAAATATTAAACAATACTTGTTAACATTTATCTTTTTTAAAACTAGGGTAAATTACATTGACACCCATTGAGATTTGGTCCAATTACTACCTATCTCATGATGTTTTGGAAATTACATTCCCACCCTTATGGTTATGGTTAATAGTCTCGTTTCACAAACCCACTGCTTATATAAAAGGAAATAATTCCTAGTAAAAAAATAGAGAAATTACATTAAAAAAAAAAAGTAAAGGAAATGGGAAAAAAGAGAGAAAGTAAAGCAAAACAAAAAAAGAGAAAGTGCATGAGTTCAATGTCTTTATTCCGTCTAAATAATTACAATGACAGAAGGTTAGTGTAATTTTTCAAATGTCAAGAAGTGACATGTATTAAATTCAAATTTCCGAAGGTGTAAGTGTAATTTACCCTTAAAACTATATTCAATTTTCAGCAACTCTTACACAATACACATTAAAATCAACTCCATTCATGATATATTAAATTCTCATAAACTTTGTTTCTTTTCAGCTATAGGTTAGAAGTCCAACATGTTGAACTTGGATGTTTTCATTTAATGATTTTGAGGCAATTAATATTGTTTAAAACTTTATGGTGATTTCCCTGTTAATATTCCAGCGGCTTTATCTAGGTGCTACTACTAATAGTTCCACTTTTCTTCCTTGAATCTCCATCCTTTTCATTTTTTTTATTATTATTTTATTTTAATAAAAAATTTCAATTTTATTTTTATTTCTAATTTATCAAACTCTGACCTCAACCCAACCCCCACCCTAGCCGATACCCTCCCCTCGCCATCCCAAGCTTTGCAACTCTTAGGCGCCACTTTCCAACCTATCTGCACCACTAGAGTCCCTCTTTCGGCCCTTCCTTAGCATCCTTTAGCCTCTTTTCGCCACCCCCACCACCCTTGTAACTCTAGCCCCAACCATTGCCCACTCCGGTTAACCCCGCAATCCCTTCACCTTTTGCCGACCACTCTAGCCCTCTCTATCCATTGGTGACTTCTTTTTCTATTGGGAGAGAGAGAGAGAGAGAGAGAGAGACACACACACACACACACACACACACAAGGGGAAGAGAGGGGCGGCGATGGGCTAGGGGGCTATAGGTTTGCTTCTTTCCATGTATTCTCGGGCCAACAAAATTTGAGTCAGGTCAGGGAATTTTATTGCAACATCCATTCTATAGATCCCGTTGTTCCGTCTTTCAAAACAAGGGTCCGTTCAAAGGAGCTTCACATCACTACGGAGTTAATTTGGTATTTTCTTGGTCTTTTTCTTGTGCGTAATTGTCACTTTCCATTCGTTGCCACCCGCAATGTCGATTTTGACATGGTTGCCTCTGAAATTTGTGGCACACCTTGGACCTGGATTGCCCGGGCACTCATTAAGCAAAATGAACTCCTACCTCGATTTCGTCTTCTAAACATCATTGTGTGTTCTAATATTCATGTCATTACCCATAGTTCTAACATCTCTCAGGATCAAGGGTATGTTCTTTATTGCATTGATTGTCACTTCCCCATTGATCTTTTGGAGATGATTGTTTTAAAGATGATTTCGGTGTTTGAGGGAAAAAAGTCTCTGGGTCTTTCTTATGGGCGTCTTCTCAATCGGATTCTCTCGTCTAGTTCTGTCCCTTATTCTTCAGATGATGGGTTTGCCTGTCTAGTCAAACTTATCACTAAATAGATTATTTCCCAAAGTCAGACACATGTTAAGGGGACGTCGCCCGGGGCAGGTGGTTTAGGTGCAGGTGAGGACCAGATGGAAGTAAAAACTGAGTTGGATGCAGCAGTTTCTAGTGAATGAGAGTAGCCTGCTCGTGCTCGTACTATTTGGGGACAGCTTAGCTAGGTGGAGTAGACCATGGTTGCACGTTTCAACTATTTGGATGCCTGGATGGATGTTTATGATGCACGTCTCACCAACTCAGAGATATCCACCGACGCTCGTCTCACTACTTTGGAGGCTTCCATTGGTCAGATAAAGCATGTTGTAGACCAGTCCTCTCTCCAACTTGAACATATACTTTCTCTTCTTCAGATGAAGTAGTCTCTTCCTCTACCTCCACCATATCCATGATTGTTTACTATTTCTTTTTTGGATAGTTCTTATTTTACTTGATTGGACATATTTTCTTGCTTATTATTTTGGTTGATAGCTTGTCGATAGTATGTTTTTGGACCATTTCCCTTTATCTTTTTTCTCTCCCGGTCAAAAAGGGGGAGTATTTGATGATAGCTATGCTTGTGGTTTGGTTTATTTATCGCTTGCTAATTATCTATCTATCCATTTCTAGTATTTGTGCGATGTTTGTGTCCTTTGCATGTGGTTGGTTCTCTTCGCACGGTGGTTAGATGGTGGTGTTTTAGAATGGTTAAGTTTGTTTTTTTGTGTCTAGAGCATGAGTTCGTTAGGATTCAAATGTTAGAAGTGTTTTGTCCGAGAATTGACAAAGAGGAAGATTGTTAGGTTCCATGTGTTGTCAATTTCGTAAGCAAACACTTTTTCAATTGTAATTTCAGTGGTCTATTTCTTCATGGATTGCTCGAGCGACGAAGTGGTCGCTTGAGCGAAGAATTTCTGCTCTTAGAAGTTCAACTTGTCTGCAAATATATTATGAGGGGGTCAATGTGCGTTCGAGCGAACCTTTCGGTCGCTCGAGTGAAGACACTTATGATTCCACGCATATAAGACACACCGCTCGAGCAACCATTCCATGGCTTGAGCGGTCATCGCAATCTTGTTTCTATAAAAGTTGAGCGAAAGACAAATTTCTTCTTTACGGCTTCCAGATCTTAAACTTGAGAGTTATGGTTTTTCTTTAGAGCTTGTTTATTTGTTTCCTTTGATGTCTTTGTGAGATTGATCACATCACATGAATTAAGTTTATCACATCAAGGGGGTTTGTTTGATTCTTCTACTCAAAGATTATTTGATCGGTGGATTTTAAAGGTTCGAGCGTGAAGGCTTTGAAAGAGTTCGAAGTGGCTTGTTGTCGTGGATTCGACGTGGGTGTTGTGGATTCAATATCAGACTAATCAATTCCAAGATGAAGGCGTTGGTGAAAGAGGCACAAGTGGTAGAAGACAATTTTACAACATGTTGGGTAAATTGTTTTGTAATCTTGTGTACTTTCATTCTTCTCAGTGGATTGATTAGTGGTGTTTCGCAAGTGATTTTTTAATCATAATTGGAGGTGCTCCAACTGTGGTTCTTTCCACATAAAATTGTTTGTGTCAATTTATTAATTGTGAAACAACAATCTAAATCACTTTCGTACGTGCTAGATGGTTTAGATTGTTAGTGTTGATTGTTTGGGAATTGTTGCAATTAAATCTATTTCAAATCACAAATCATGTAAGTTTTTTAGTATGGTTTGGCTTGTGATGTAATAGTGGTGTCGGTTTCATGGCAAGGCAAGAAAAAAAAAATTATTTATTTTATTTTGTTTATTTTCCAAAGATAAAAAGATAGGTTTTCATTGACTTCTATTTCAGGGTTTTTCAGTGTACCTATTGTAACAAGTTTTGTTTAAGCAATAAATGTCATAACTTGGAATTCATCGTGGGTGCTTGGTGAAATTTTATTCTCTTTTGCGTGTGTATGTTCTTTCGGTGTTTTTGAGTGGCGTGGTAGAATTAATGTGGACTAGAGTTTTGCCATATGAGAGGTCATTCTTAGGATTACATAGTCGTGCTAAGGGAGGAATAAAGATTTTTATTGGATGGAAATTTTCATGTAGTTATGTGTGTTTGGAGGGTTTTGAGTTTAGGATAACCGGGTGCTATGTTGTTTCATCGTTGTGGAGCGTGTTTAAATTCTTTTACTTGAAATTTCTATTTATACTATGTTATGTTGTGGACGTTGTAGTAATCTGGTGGGTGTAACACTTATACATGGGTGAATCGAGTTATTTTGGGTCTTCTTGCGTGGTTGTTACAAGCTTCGTTTTGTTATTGACCTTCTTGGGTTTTGTGACGGAGAATATAGTTTCAGTTGGTTAGTTTGGTGTGGTGTCGTTAGTGTTTTCGTTTGTATTGCGGCAGTGTTAAATTTTAGGGATGAAATTTCCTAAGGGGGTAGATTATGACGGTCCAAGTTTAGACCCAACCTTTCTTGTTTATTTTCTTTGACTTAACACTTGTTGCGAGTTTTTTTTTTTTTTTTTTTTTGGTGTTGGGTCTCTTGTGGTTGCCTGGAACCTTAGCATAGAACCCTAGAACTTGTGAGCAGGCTATCTGGATTGGTAGGTCACGACCGCAATTGTTTGGACTGTGCTTGTGATTCAATGAGTTGAGGGTCATGCCTGTGCTAGGCTGTGACCAGACCGTGACCAAAATGTGTCTTCAGATCTACGTATAGGAGGAAAGTACGTGGCCTACGAGGGGCCTCGAGATAGGCTGCGATTTGTAGATCATGCCTGCAATTGTGTGGTTTGCGCCTGCGATGCGTCGATTCTATATATACCCTCAAAAAGCAGAAAATATCTTTTTGGAGCTCATCTTCTCTCTCTCTCTCTCTCTCTCTCTCTCTCTCTCTCTCTCGTTTCGCCATTTCCGAATTTCTTAACCATAAAATGTTAGTTTTCATCTACTTCTACCCATTTCACACCTTTAGCACTTAAGACTTTAAAGTAGAGGGTGTTGAGGTCTTCATTTTGATATGGAAAGTTCGCATTTTCGTCGTCATCGGATTTTGGGGATTTTGGCTTTCTCCTTTTCTTGTTTTGAGGTAGGAATTTTCTTACCAATGTGTATGTTATTTATCATTGTTATAAGCTAGCTTTGTTAGTTATGGGTTTTTGAAAAGTTAGGTTTTGAGTTATATATGCATTATTGCACAAATTGGGGAAAAACTCTTATTTTGGTTTATGGTTGATATTGGTAAGCTAGTAGTTGTTGTGTAGGGAGGTCTTGGACAAAAAATTATGTTTTGGAAAGGAATTCCCAAAAGTTTATAAAAACCTAGGGTGTTGGATGTTTTATTGGAACAATGAATGAATTGTAAATGTATTGGGATTTTGATGAAATGAGGTTTGGTTGCAAAATGTTTTGAACTATTGGAAAATATCAAGTATTGGTTACTCCTTTTGAAATAGTGGTTTTGTTGGAAAACCATATGAGCAGTTTTGGAGATTGAATATTTTTTGTTGAGATTCACAAGACTCGTAAAGGGTGTGAATATTGTTTCGAGAATCGTGGAGATTTTTTTATAAATCATTGGGATTTCAGCTATTGTAACGCCCCAAAATAACTAGCAATGAAACCATCTCATGATGATAATGAAATAAAGATACAATACAGAATATAATGCCTTTCCATTTCATATGATATCGAATGTACAAAAGATAACACATGCGATTATACATTCATGAGTCCTAACCCTGAATCTATAGCATGTATTATAGACAAAAGATATGAAATCTAGACTAAACAGGTAATTAAATGCCTTAAAGGCTACAACTTTGCAAGACGATGCTTGGTTACAATAAAATTGAGTCCAAACTCAACGCAGTTAAAGCCCTAGGCTTGTATAGAAAGAAATACAACAAATAAACAAAAAGAAGCCTTCAGCTCCAAGTTCCTCCCAAGCTATGTTCTTGGTAGAGGTATATCATCAGCACTTGAAAATGGTTTTCCCACACAGGGTGAGCCAAAGCCCAGTAGAAATACTCTAACACAGTTTATGAATCTTAACAAAGTCATAAGGTGAATGCATATGCAATGATTGTGACAAACATTTATATGTTTTTCCAAAAAAACATGCAATGCTAGGTTTTTATCACAATTCATAAAATGTTTCCTTTTCAATAGAAAGTAGGACTGTGAATATAACTCTGTGAATCTCTAGGTACGTGTCTTCAAGTAGACTATACAAATACTACTAATTGTCATTTTTACCAGTATTAACCAGAAGGCTTCATACCTATCCGCGTGGGTTCCTGGTCTTTCACCAAGGACACACATGCCAACTTAATATCGCAACCACACCTCCTTTCTAGATTCACCAAGTATTTATCTCTTTTTCTCAAAACAATTTACATTTTCAATGTGCTAGTATACAACAATGCCTAATGCCAAAGGATGAGAAAATAGTTTCAATTCTCCTAGTTCTCATGCAATTTTTACAACAATCATAGCTATCCTCCACCAATAGCCCAAAACAGATATCTCTAAATAGATAAATAATTTCCATAAAAGATAAACTTTTTGAAAATCCCAAGATGGGAGTGATAATACATATCCAACTCCGCCATCCTCATCAACATCAATCCAATTCCATATTTCCAACATCAATTTCATTTATCATTACAAAACCAACATTTGATATTCTCGAGGAAAAAATTTCCTTTCTTTATAATTCAATTTTAAAGGTAAAAATCCATCATTTCATCATAACTCAACAATAAATACATTTCCCCAATCATTTCTAACCATTCATTTAAAAACCTCTTTTTTGATTTTTAACCCAAAACCCTAGTTTTGTCTAGAATCCCGAAATCACAATATAGTTTTAGAAAATAACAAATAACTAAGTTAAAAATCATAAGAAATTGTGAAAAATCCCTACCTCAAGCTTAGAAGACAAGAGAATGAATGGAGAAACTTCAATGACGCTGAAACCCAACTTTACTTCGATCAAAAAGAAGCTCTTGGAGTGTTCTACCTTTTGATCAAAGGGACACGAGTAAAGAAATCACTGGATCTAGGTGTATTTGTAGAGAGAATGTGAGTTTTAGAGAGAGAGGGTCTCAACTTAGGGTTTTTAGAATTTTTAGAGAAAGAGAGATATATGAAAAAGTGAGCCAAAAAAAGGTGACTTTACGGACTGATATACACGCAGACTGCTCGACTGCAGGGATGGTCCCTCGAGCAACCAAACACAATAAGTGTGACCACACGAGCGAAGAATACCAACTCCTAGAAGTTTTACAGATAGAGGACCATCACTCGAGCTCAAGAAAGACTGCTCAAGCGCAAGAAGTACCGCTCGAGCGTAGAATGCCAACTCCCAGTATCTCTGTAAGCCTGCAAAAGTACTGAGAGTTCTCAAAGACCACTCGAGCGCAAAAAGTGTTGCTTGAGCGAAGAAACCAAAATCTAGATAGAAACCATTTTGAAAAACTAATTCCCGACTTGTTCCAAATGCAACCAAGGCACTGTAATAACCAAACTCAATGAGTAATAAAGGGAAATAAGATATGAATAATCGTATAAGGCAATAAAACCTGGATCCAGAATATCAAATGGGTCGGGTCTAAACCAAAATCGCTATAACCTCTCCCCTTAAGGAATTTTATCCCCGAAATTTTAAATCAACAACAAAACCATGATTAAACCAATTACAACAATGATAGTAAATCAAATTCATCACCATGACCCATCCATCGGTCATTCATTCTCATCACCATGATAAACACGTGTTCATTACTGAATATACAATTCACATCTCCAAAACATATACAATGTTTATATTAAATAAGCAAGACAAGATTTTCAATACAAGTTCAAACATCAACAAATAGGTCTAGATACTTCTCACTTACTTCTGCCTTATGTCCCCAAGTCGCTTCCTCAACTTAGTGGTGTCTCCACTACACCTTTACCAACGGAATTGTCTTGCCTCGTAAGACTTGATCTCGAGTATCTAAAACGTTAACTGGTTTTTCCTCATACAAGACATCCTTATCTATCTCTAACTCGGTCCAATCCAACATATGTGATGGATCCGACTCATACTTCCGGAGCATACAGATATAAAACACGTCATAAACCCCAAAAAGTTGTGGCGGCAAGGGCAAACGGTAAGCCACCTCCCCAATCCGCTCTAGGATTTCAAAAGACGCAATAAATCTAGGAGATAACTTCTCTCTTTTCACAATCCTCATCAAATCCCGTCTAGGTGACATCTTCAAGAAGACATGATCTCTTGTCTCAAAGGATAACGGTCTCCTCTTACGGTCGGCATAGCTCTTCTAATGACTCTAAGTCAAAACCAACATTTTACGAATGAGTGCAACCTTCTCCGTTGTTTTTTGAACCAACTCTGGACCTATCATAGGTGCATCACCCACCTCGGCCTAACACACAGGAGATCTACAAGGCCGGCCATACAAAGCCTTAAATGGTGCCATGCCAATACTTGAGTGGAAGCTATTGTTGTAGACAAACTTCACTAACACTATGTTTGGGAACCTCGGAGAGAAAAGAAAAGAAATGATTAGTTAAGTTATAAGAGAAAAGAAAAGAAAAGAAGTGATTGTAATTTTTCTCCTTTTTGTTTGGATAAGGAAGAAGTAAAAGAAAAAAAATGATTGTGATTTCTCTCATTTTTGTTTGGTTCGATTTCATTAAGAGAAAAGAAAAGAAATTATTTTATGTTGTGTTACCAAAATAACCTTTTTTATATTTTCAATCATTTTATTTCTTTTATTTTTATAGGGACAAAATTGGTATTATAAAAATAGTGGTTTCTTTTCTCTCCCAATCTCTCCACTTTTGGGAAGATTGAAAATGAGGTTTATAAGAGAAATGAGTTTTTCTTCATTTCTCTCCATTTCTTCCTATTTCTCTCCACTTAGGTTATCCAAACAAGTAAGAGAAATACATATCTCTCCATTTCTTTTCTTTTCTCTCCAAATCACTCAATCCAAACATAAGATAAAGGCAAGTGTCTTTTCCACAACCCCTTTAAGTCAAGAACATAACCCCGAAGCATATGGTACGCTTTGATTGCCTATTAGTTTGACGATGATAAGTGGTATTAAAAGTCAATCTAGTGCCTAAAGCATTCTGTAGGCTTTTCCATAATCAAGCCATAAAATGCAGATCTCTATCCGAAATAATAGTTACATGGACCCCATGCAGTTGAACAATGTCCTTAATGTAAAGGTCAGCAAGAAAATCTACCAATCACTTGTGCACATAGGTACAAAGTGCGTCGACTTAGTTAACCGATCAACTATCACCCAAATAGCATCATTACCCCATTGAGTCCTCGGAAGATCCACAACGAAATCCATTGCGACATGCTCCTATTTCCACTCGGCTATAGACAAGGGTTGCAACAAACCTGCTGGCCTTTGATACTCAGCCTTCACTTGTTGACAAGTAAGGCACCTCGATACAAACACGACTACATCCTTTTTCATCCCTTTCCACCAACACTGGTGACTAAGGTCGTGATATATCCTTGTGCCTTCCGAATGTACTGCAAGGTGTGAATGGTCAAACTCTCAGAGTATCTCCTCTCGATAAGACTCCGACACAAAAAGACGATCAAGGTATCTAACACTCGAGTCAGAATACACGTTTAAGCCTTTCTTTACCTTCCCACTAGATATCTTCTCCTAGATAGACTCTACCTCATGATCACCCCATTGTACTTCTATAACTCAGCTCACAAGTGTAGGTTGTGCAACTACGATAAACAAAGTAGCCAACTCAACGGACTCACCAAGATACAAGTCAAACTCACCAATGGCACCAAACATCTCCCATTCCCGGATGGTAATACTAGCTATACTACTAAAGGATTTCCTACTCAAGGCATCAGCTACTACATTGGCCTTCCTCGGATGATAGTGCAACTTAAAATCATAGTCCTCCATAAACTCCATCCATCTTCTCTGCCTCAAATTCAGATCTTTTTGTGAAAACAGGTACTTTAAACTCTTGTGATTGGAGAATACCTCAAACTTCTCACCATACAAGTAATGCCTCCAAATCCTCAAGGAAAAGATCATTGCAGCTAGCTCTAGATCATGTGTAGGATAGTCTCTCATGTGTTTTCAACTGACGTGAGCCATAGGCTACTACCTTCTCCTTTTGCATCAAGACATAACCCAAACCTTCCCGTGATGCGTCACAATATACAGAATAGCCCAAACCCCTCTCTAGAATAATCAACACTAGAGCTGTGGTAAGTCTAACCTTAAGCTCTTGAAATGACTTCTCACAAGTCTCATTCCACACAAACTTAACTCCCTTCCTCGTAAGCCTAGTCAATGGTGAGGCTAATCTAGAGAAATCTTTCACAAACCAGCGGTAATACTTGGCCAACCCTAAGAAACTACGAATCTCAAAAGCGTTCTTAGGTTTTTTTCCAATCTTGTATTGCTTCTATTTTGTAAGAATCCATAGTTACCCCTTCTCCGGATACTATATGGCCTAAGAACTTCACTTCTTTCAACCAGAATTCACACTTCCCGAACTTAGCATACAATTTGTGGGCTCTAAGCAACTCAAGCACAACTCATAAGTGTTCCTTGTGTTCCTTCTCAGAGGGTAAGTAAATTAAGATGTCATTAACGAAGACAACCACAAAACGGTCTAAGAATTCATGAAAGATCTGATTCATCAAACCCAAAAAGCATCACTAGGAACTCATAATGGTCTTATTGCGTATGGAATGCCGTTTTTTGGATGTCCTCCTTTTTTACCCTCAATTGGTGATAACCCAATCTCAAGTCTATTTTGGAAAAACAACAAGACCCCTTCAACTGGTCAAACAAATCATCTATATGAGGCAGTGGGTAATTGTTCTTGATAGTTACCCGGTTCAACTTTCGGTAATCAATACAAAGTCGCAATGCGCCATCCTTCTTCTTGGCAAAGAGAGCCGGTGCTCCCCAAGGCCATGTACTAGGGCGGATAAAACCCTTATCTAACAATTCTTGGAGTTGAATCTTCAACTCACTTAAATTGGCAGGTGCAAACCTATATAGTGCCATAGAAATCGGTGTCGTACCAGGCACTAAGTCGATAGAGAACTTAATCTCATGGTGGGGTGGAAAACTAGTGAGATCCTCAAGAAAGATGTCTGGATATTCATAACTTATCCTCGGCAACTCAACTAGAATCTTATCACTCTCAACACCCAAGAACATAACAAGAAAGAGAGTAAGCTCACCTCCGCCACACAGATCACACACTGGCAACAAGGCTCTATCAACTCTGTCCCCCAAGAAATAAAAACAATCACCACTTGAGGTACATACAGTAACCCTCTGATGGTAATAGTCTATAACAGCCCGATAGGATGACAAGCAATCCATACCCAATATAACATCGAAACTTGACATTTCAATTAATACAAATGCAAAAGGAAGTTGTCAATCGCTAACCTCTATCTCACAACCCCGACATCCCTGATCTAACACAATCTCACCACCGACAGGTGATTCTACCCTGAGTAGAAATGCTAACCGAGCCACTTCTAACCCCATTGTTGATACAAATGCAGACGAAATAAAGGAATAGGATGAACCCGTATCAATCAACACATTGGCAATAGAATTAAACAACAAGAAGTTACCTCTTACTATCGAAGGTGCTGGCACTAAGTCTGGTGTGGTAACAACATACATGCGCCCTGTAAGTCTCTGCTCTACCTACTCACCCTTCGGAGCAAAAGTCTACAACACTGATTGAGCCGAAGAGGCTCCATGATTGGCCCACGAGGCTTATGCTGATGGTGTAGGCTGATGACTTTGTGTCTGCCTCTAACCAGACGCACCAGATGCGCCACCCGACTGAGGGCAAAACCTCCTCACATACCCTGACTGTCCACACTGATAACAGGTAGGTGGCTACCCTTTCCCTTGACTCTGGCTTTGAGAACGAGCCACTGACGGTGCAGAATGTTGCCCTCTTCCCTTCTGCAGGCAAACTATAGACTTGTGACCTAGCTGGCCACACTTGAAACAAGTGATCCCTCTCCGATAACCTTTCCCTAACCCGAAACTTGGTACAGGAAAAGTGGATCTAGATTGTGCTCCGTGGGACTACTGTGGGGTGGTGTAACAACCCTGACCCATGATTAGTGTTCATCCATGCTTAGTTATGCCTAATAAGTAATTAATGTGAAATGTTGCATCATGTGATGCCTTATATGTGTTTATATTTGTTTAACGTAGATCTGTTCATGATTCTGTTTCGGTTTGCGAATTGAAGGCCTTATCGGCATCTAATTCAGAAATTGACTTGATTTATGTATTATTTGAAATTTTTTGAACATTATGATAGGTTTAATTAAAATTTGATTTGGAACAATTAAATTAGATTAATTTAATGCTCACTTAATTAGTCTTAATTAATTATCATTAAGTGAGCCTATATAAGGCGGCTTCTTATATGCCTTCACTCTTTCTTTTTTCTTTATTTCAACACATTTGAGCTCACACACACAAGAAAAACGTAAGAGAGAGAGAGAGAGAGAGAGAGAGAGAGAGATAGAGATATAAGAAAATTGAGATGAAAAGTTGGGATATGAGAGAATTGCTAGGAATTATTGGAGATTTGCATAGAATTTGGGAATTGAAGCTTCCTTACTTGTGCAGTTTAGACTCTAGGTAAGAGTTTTAGTCTTTGACCTTGTAATGTAGTTGATTAATGTATGAAAACAAGTGAATTAGGTGAATTCGTGTAGGAATTGAGCTAGGATTGAAGAAAGTTAAGTCATTTCATACATGCATGCATATTTATAGCATTTTGAAGTTGTTTTCAAAGATTTTCCCCATGCATGTTGTAATTCTAGCATGAGTTGAAGAATTCATAACATTTCTCATCAATGGACCACATTTAATCATGTTTTAGAAGCCATGAACTCAAGTGAACACATGCATGTAATGTTCATACCATATTCTTACATTTCAAGTTGAATTTTCGCATGTTTGACAAACTTTTAGGCCTTGATTTCATCAATTGATCTTCAAATCTTAATGTTTTACAAGTTCTTAGATATTTTCCAGAATTTTGGCCCAAAAAGATGAGTTTTGAAGTGTGGAATTCAAACTTGGAGCTTGGGAGTGCAATGTGGAAATTTTAGATTCTGCACTTCCGCACAAGTGTGAGATTCTATGCTTGAGCGGAAACCTTTGTTTTTGCATTTTCACTCGAGCGACTAGAAGTTCATTCAAGCGTGAAATACATGCTCCCAGAAGTTTCATGTTTTTGCAGACCACTTGAGCGACAAGAGTTACGCTCGAGCGGGGACATGAGTCTCACGCTCGAGCAATTGTCAAGCGTCTGTCGGGCGTAAAAATCACATAACCAGTACTTTTTTAAAATTTACAGAGCGCTCGAGCGTGGAACGTTGCGCTTGAGCGTCCCCTCACACATTGCATGCCCGCTCGAGCGGGGAAAGCTACGCTAGAGCGGGGACCTTGTTTTCAGAAAATTTGACCAAGTGTTTTCAAATGCATTTTTGCATCCTCATTCCATGCTAGGCATCCTTAGGCCAAGATTAAGGCATAATCATGAGGGTAACATGTAGAAACACACTATGAATAAAACGTAAAGAGTTAAGTATGTTGCAACGTGTGTTTCAATGTGTATTTGTTATGTGTTAATGTAGGTCACATGCTATAACTGTTTGATTAGTCTGCTTTGTCTGTCTGCACCTGAAGCCAACTGTGAGTAATAACTTAGTAAAGTTATCTTCAACTTTATTTATTTTATGTATGATGAATTAAGATCTGTTTTCTGAAATGATATGTTCTGTACAATGAATGATTGTCCAATTTCTGACAATGTATTCATGGCATCCTTAGCATCGTGTGATATCTGTTAGCTGTTACCTGGTATCAGAGGTTCCATTATGGAACTTAATATGTCTACACTTTGTTACCTATACCGGAGGTTCCATCATGGGGCTCAACATATCTGTCATCTGTTACCCGGATCCAGAGGTTTCTTTATGGAACTGGTTATTCATAACCACTATATGTTCTACATCTATTCTGTATCTGTTCTGTTAGCGCTAATAGATGTACCATGTATAATTAAGCTTGAACTCTGACCTCTGTGTATGTTTTGAACATGGATAAGAATATGAATCTGTTCATGAATTTGAATTATGATTTCTGAATCTGGTATGGATTTCATTCATTAAATCCTTTACTCCGTTATTATTCACTGGGCTTCCGCTCACTATTTATATTATGTATATAGGTGATCAGGGACATGACCAGGCTCAGAGTTGAGAACTTGGCGTCTATGTTTTTGTCAGCCAACCTTTATGCCTCCAGAAGAGGTTCCGGATTAAGTTAAGTTTAGTGATTGTTTTTGTGAATGTACTAGACTTTGTTTCTTTTGATTTATAGGCAAGATTTCTGATAATATGTTCATGGAGTGATGTGTAAATACTGTATCTTTTGAGTTCACTAGCAAGTTTATAAAAGTTTTAAATTATTTGTCCCATGTATGTATTCACAGCTCAATGGACTACATATATTTTGTATATTTGCTTCCGTAGCCCCTATTTATATGTTGTTCTGTTAAGAGGCCTATGGTAATCTAAGGATTACTGGCTGGTTATAACGCTAAACCTATAGGGGCGGGTTTGGGTCGTGACAAGTGAAACCCCTCTACCTTTTACTGTCCCGTGTCTCGACTTGAACCTCCTGACTCCTTCTGGAGCCTTTCATTCGATCCTCTTCCATCTGAACCACGGTCTTAAGATGAACTGACACCTCCACAAGACGTCTGTAGTCCTTAATCATTGACCTGGTCACTTTGAACAACAGTCCAGTCTTCAACCTCTTCTTTAACTCGATGCAACGGCGTTCCACCGTTGCTATAAGCTCTGGTGCAAACCTTGATAAACTAGTGAAGGTAGCCTCAAACTTGGCTACCGGTGTGTTCAACTGTTTGAGCTTCGAAAATTGCTCCCTCAACTTCTCCCTGACAGTGGGAGGTAAAAACTTGTCCAGAAAAACGTTGATAAAGGCCTTCCAAGTCACCCCAATGCACCCACGTGCGTACTTCCACCATTGATCTGTATCTTCCTTCAGTTGGAAGGATGTAAAGGTCACTCTCAACCCGTTGTCCTCGATGCCAAGCATCTCAAACATCTTCACCATCTACTCTAGCCACTAATCCGCCTTCAATGGCTCTTGGAAGAACTCCCTCTTCAAGAAAGACGGCCTTGTCTCGGCAACATAAGGCTGGACGTGATTCTCAGCTTTGAGAATGTCCATGGATTACCGCAAGGCTCCGACCACTTCACGAGCCAAAGTGCCCATGGCTTGTTGACCAATTGGTTCGGCCACATTGGCCTGACCAACTCCTTCCTCATGTGCTGGAATTTCATCTGGTAACAACAGCTCATGTCGTCTAGGCCTACCACGCCTACCATCACCACGTCTATATATTGACATCCTAATGAAGGTAACATAAGAGATTAGCACATTTACAAATGTGCCAAAGCTAATTCACTCACGTCCTAATGCGGTGGACAACAGATAATTCATGCCACATAATCACATAAACACTTACGCATTTCTTTTCTAGATAATGATTATCCCGCGGCACTGCTGGAGTTCTAGTTAGAAATAGCAGTTATCAAGTGGTCTTCTAATAGAACTTTTAGAAACTTGTAGACCCAATCAACATCTTAGAAATTAAATTCCATACCCAGTTAGTCACATAAGCATGTTTTCACATAGCACACCATATATACAATTATCTCTATCAAGCGAGATAAACCCACTGTGGTAAGAACCACTTCTTACGTACCCAAAGTATTCAAACTTGGTACTCTCTGATACCAAGTTGTAATGTCCCAAAATAACTAGCAAAGAAACTATCTCATGATGATAAGGAAATAAAGATACAATACATAATATAATGTCCTTCTATTTCATTTGATCTCGAACGTACAAAAGATAACACATGCGATTATACATTCATGAGTCCTAACCTTGAATCTATAGTACGTATTATAGACAAAAGATATGAAATCTAGGCTAAACAGGTAATTAAATGCCTTAAAGGCTATAACTTTCCAAGACGATGCTTGGTTACAATAAAATTGAGTCCAAGCTCAACACAGTTAAAACCTTAAGCTTGTATAGAAAGAAATATAACAAATAAACAAAAAGAAGCCTTCAGCTCCAAGTTCCTCCCAAGCTATGTTCTTGGTAGAGGTATATCATCAGCACCTGAAAATGGTTTTCCCACACACAGTGAACCAAAACCCAGTAGAAATACTCTAACACAGTTTATGAATCTTAACAAAGTCATAAGGTGAATGCATATGCAATGCTCGTGACAAACATTTATATTTTTTTCCAAAAAAAATGCAATGCCTGGTTTTTATCACAATTCATAAAATGTTTCATTTTCAATAGAAAGCAGGACTATGAATACAACTCTGTAAATCTCTAGGTACATGTCTGCAAGTAGACTATACAAGTACTACCAATTATCATTTTTACCGGTATTAACCAGAAGGATCGACACTTATCCGTTCGGGTTTCTAGTCTTTTACCAAGGACACACATGCCAACTTAATATCGTAACCACACCCCTTACCCAGATTCACCAGGTATTCATCTCATTTTTTCAAAATAATTAACATTTTCAAAGTGTTAATATACAACAATGTCTAATGCCTATAGATGAGAAAATAGTTTCAATTCTCCTAAATCTCATGCAATTTCTACAACAATCATAGCTATTCTCCACCGACAGCCCAAAACAAATATCTGTAAAAAGATAAATAATTTCTATAAAGGTAAACTTTTCAAAAATCCCAAGATGGGAGTGATAGTACATATCCAAGTCTGCTATCCTCACCAACATTAATTCAATTCCACATTTCCAACATCAATTTCATTTATCATTACAAAACCAACATTTGATATTCTCGGGGCAAAAATTCCCTTTTCTTTATAATTCAATTTCAAAGGTAAAAATCCATCATTTTATCATAACTCAATAATAAATACATTTCTCCAATCATTTCCAACCATTCATTTGAAAACCCCTATTTTGATTTTTAACCCGAAACCCTAGTTTTGTCCAAAATCCCCAAATCACAATATAGTTTTAGAAAATAAAAAATAACTAAGTTAAAAATCATAAGAAAGTGCGGAGAATCCCTACCTCAAGCTTAGAAGACAAGAGAATGAATGGAGAAACTTCAATGAAGCTGAAACCCAACTTTACTCTGATCAAAAGGAAGCTCTTGGAGTGTTCTACCTTTTTATCAAAGGGACACGGGTGAAGAAATCAATGGATCTAGGTATATTTGCAGAGAGAATGTGAGTTTTAGAGAGACAGAGAGGGTCTCAACTTAGGATTTTTAGAATGTTTAGAGAGAGAGAGATGAAAAAGTGAGCCAAAAAATGTAATTTTACGGATTGATATACACGCCGACTGCTCGAGGACAGGGATGTCGCTCGAGCAACTAGACACAATAAGTGTGGCCGCTTGAGCGCACAAAGTGACCTCTCGAGTGAAGAATACAAACTCCTAAAAGTTTTACAGATAGAGGACCATCGCTCGAGCTTAAGAAAGATTGCTCGTGCCAATACCGCTCGAGCGCAAGAAGTACCGCTCGAGAGTAGACTACCAATTCCCAGTATCTCTACAAGCCTGCAAAAGTACTGAGTGTTCTCAAAGACCGCTTGAGCACAAAAAGTGTCGCTCAAGCGAAGAAGCCAAAATCTGGATAGAAACCATTTTGAAAAACTAACTCCCAACTTGTTCCAAACGCAAAAAAGGCACTCCAATAACCAAACTCAATGAGGAATAAGGGGAAATAAGACATGAACAATCGTATAAGGCAATAAAACTCGGATTCAAAATATCAAATGGGCCGAGTCTAAACCAGAATCGCTATAGCTTTGATATCATTTTGGATATTATTATTATTATTATTGTTGTTGTTGTTGTTGTTGTTGTTGTTGTTGTTGTTGTTTTTATCTTTTAATAATTGCATTAGAGATTACTGTTTTAGTTATCGGTGGAGGATAGTATTGCCATGTGTTAGAAACTGCATGTGGATTAAGAAATGGAATTGTTTACAAATCATACATTGCATTGTCCATATCATGGATTTGTAAACTAGAGATTTTAATGTTTTGAATTGGTTCTGTTGGAAACACATGTATTGTGTCTTTAGAAAGGATAAATATAATGGTAAAGCTGTAAGGGGGCGTGGTAATTAATTTGGCTTGTGTGTCCATAGTGTAATACTAGAAACCCGCATGGTAGATGCATATTCTATCCGGATAATCCTGGTAAAATGGCTTAGTTAGCTTATAGCTCACTATTTCTTTGAATGGTAGCCCTAGAGATTTACCCGTTGTATTTACCATCGTGTGTGTTTTAAAAAGGAAGTCTTGGAGTTGTGATTTTGGAACTTGTGCATAACATTATTTCAAACGAGAAAACGCATGTTCTATCATGACATTTCATATGCATTCACCTGATGGCATTGTTAAGCACCATACATATCATTAAGATTATCTTTACTGGGCTTTATGCTCACCCTATGTGGAAAACCATTTTCAGCTGGATTGGCGTACCTTTACCAAGACAATGGCTTATGAGGATCATGGAGCTTGAGGCTCATTGGGTTATTGTTTTATTTTATTAAAGCCCAGGGCTTCTTTGTATTGAGTTGTAACTCTTTTGATGTAACCGGACTAAGTCTTAGAAATTTGTAAACTCTAAGGCATTCTCTAGCAATAATTCAAGTATTATTCTTTTGATCATGTGTTAAGGTTAATGTTGTTGTATCAATGTATATGTTGAGCATGTTATGGATTCTTGGAAGGATTTAAGGGACTCTTATATTGTGATGTCATATGCCTATGTAGAATGGTGGCTTTCGCATGTCTTACGAGTTATTATTATGGATTTCAAATGTCTATTTATTTTCGGGCATTACAAATTATTTTCAAACAAATTGTAGAAGACCCAGAATAATAGACCCAAACCAGCTTTACCAAAACAGCCGAAGATGCACCCAAACATAGAAGCCTTCAAAGCACAAACAGAGTAGCAGAGAACTTAACCTCAGACTTTACACTGCCGAAAGCACTTAGCTTGTGCAACAAAACAAACCTCACCGAATTAATGACAATATGTTACACTATACCAATAAACAATAGAAATTGTATTGTTGACTCTTGGACTTCCCATAAAAGTTTAATTGCCACTAAATAGATTTTAAATGTCTATTAGGCCTCTAAAAAACTCAGATTTAATATATAAAAAATATATTATAAGAAAAATCAAACATGAAGTTGCCAACCCAACCCCACTATCACAATATTGTCCGCTTTGACTGAAGCCTTACGGTTTTGTTCTTCTTTAGAAAAGGTCTCATACTAGTGAGGAGAAGTTAATTAACTTATTAAGTGGGTTGTGGATGCCTCTCAGACCGATGTGGGACAAACCCATTTCGGGCTCCCACATTAAGTTAAGTCTCCAGTTGACTGGCTCTAAACACCAAGGGACTCACATTGGAGGGAATTCCCATAGATGGGGTTGGGTTGGCAGTTTCATTTGGCACCGTCTATGGGAATTTCCTCCGATGTGAGTCCCTTTGCGTTCAAAGCCAGTCAACTGGAGACTTAATGTGGGAGCCTGAAATGGATTAGTCCCACATCGGCCTGAGAGGCATTCACAACCCACTTAGTAAGTTGACTAACTCCTCCTAACTAGCATGAGGCCTTTTCTAGAGAAGAACAAAACCGTAAGGCTCCAGCCAAAGCAGACAATATTGTGCTAGTGGGGTTGGGTTGGCAACTTCATTGGTTAAGTGTCCAATTGACTGGCCCCAAACACTAAGGGACTCAAATTGGAGGAAATTCCCATAGACGATGCCAAAATGAAGCTCCAACCCAGCCCGACTAGTACAATATTGTCCACTTCGACCGGAGCCTCACAGTTTTGTTCTTCTTTAGAAAAAGGCTCATGCTAGTTAGGAGAAGTTAGTCAACTTATTAAGTGGGTTGTGGATGACTCTTAGACCGATGTGGAACCAACCCATTTCAGGCCCCCACATTAAGTATCCAGTTGACTGGCTCTGAATGCCAAAGGACTCACATCGGAGGAAATTCCCACAGGCGACGCCAAATGAAGTTGCCAACCCAACCTCACTAGCACAATATTGTCCACTTTGGCCAGAGCTTTACGGTTTTGTTCTTCTTTAGAAAAGGCTTCATGCTAGTTAGGAGGAGTTAGTCAACTTATTAAGTGGGTTGTGGATGCCTCTTAGGCTGATGTGGGACAAACCCATTTGGGCTCCCACATTAAATCTACAGTTTATTGGCTCCGAACGACAAGGGACTCATATCGGAGGGAGTTTTCATAGAAGGAGCCAAATGAAGCTGCCAACCCAACCCCACTAGCACAATATTGTCCGCTTTGGCTGGAGCCTCACGATTTTGTTCTTCTTTAGAAAAGGCCTCATGCTAGTCAACTTATTAAGTGTGTTGTGGATGCCTCTCAAACTGATGTAGGACAAACCCATTTCGGGCTCCCACAAAACCAAATGAAATATTCTTTTAAAAAATCAATTAGGTCACATACTCCACCAAGGAAGTATATCCAACAATTTTTAACATCAAAACAAATCAATCAATCATTGAACTTAATGTCATATACACCCAGAAAAGTGGCTTTGTCACCAATTTTTCCAATATTTTATGCTATGTTTAATTTACTGAAATAAAATGAAAGAATCATTTTCGTCATAATGTTCATTCACACATTTAGTTTACATAAAAATAAAATAAAATAAAATTGCATTAGAAATGGAATGAACATTTATCATTGTAAGAGAATAGACATGAATAGGGAGACTAATGAATAATAATTTCATTTGATTCTAATATAGTAATAAGATGACAATGATAGTTTTGTAATTAAAAAGGCATCTCAATGAGTTCTTAGACCTCGCTGGCAAGTGCTTATTTTAGTAAAAAAATCAAAAATAATTATTAAAATAAGGGGCATTTACAAACAAGTCCCATTTTGTGAACTTATACTCATTAAGTCCTAAATAAAATTATTTGCTCCTTTAAGTCCCATTAATTTTTAATAGACCAAATTATCCTTCCAACAAACTCCAGGCGAGCTCGATGTGGCCTTCCCTCTTTTTTCCGTCCTCAAGTCCTCCATCGACGTCCTTGATGGAGCTTCGTTGCTGGAAGCTTAGTAGTGAAACCATGTCCAAAAACCTCCTCAAAACCTTTCTAGTGATGATTGTAGCGATCTCGACTCGGATCATACACTCCTCCAACATCAAGCACAGCATCAAGCGTTTCCAGCACCTGGAAAAAACAAAAACAAGAGAGAGAGAGAGAGAAAGAGAGAAGAAAATTATGAATGGTAAAACAATCTAACTTGATATAAAAACACAACAATTGAATGATAGTGACCTTAGGGTCTTTGGTTTGAACGATTTGGGCTGTAGAGAACTTGGTGGTGAGGCGAATCATGGAAGCTTCCGTCGTGAGTTCGACTAGTCGCAGTGGAAGCTTTCTCGCCATGGCAGAGATGTATGTTAAAGAGAACGGATCTGAAGCTTTGGAGAAACTTACTAACAGAAAGGTATGGCACTACCATGAGAGAGAGAGAGATGTGGGGTTTTTTTAAATTGAGAACCTTCTCAGTTTATAATATTCTCAATTTTAATCATAATTTTAATTAGAAAAAAATTGAGAAATTTCTCAAAATTGATAATTATAAATTTCTTAATTTTGATAATATTCTTAGTTCATACTAGAAAAAAATTGAGAAATTTTTTAGTTTTGATAATTATAAATTGAGAACATTCTCAGTTTTGGGATTAAATGGCAAAACGTCTTTTTACCTGTAAATGGGACTTACTAGTTCAAAAACTTTTTAACAGGACCTAAACTACCACCAAATATGTAGATAGGACTTTTAGGTAATTAATCCTTAAAATAATAATAATAATAATAATAATAATAATTAATAACAAATTTTCAATTCGTACAAAAAAAGAAAATTAAAAATTAATTTTTATTCACTTTATTTTTTGCACGTTTTCTCTTTAAAAAATTTTTTTTTTCTCAAATCTATTGATTTTTTCATCTCATGTTTTAATTAAAAATGAGGCATTTTTTTATAAATTCCTTTTTACCTACGTATGTTTTATTTAGTCCATATTATTTTTTTATATTCTAATAAGTCATATGAGTAACATAGTTACCAAAATACCCCTAATAATATTAACATTTACATTGTGAATGTTCCGTGATGTGAATGTTTACACCCATCAATGTGAATGTTAATATGTCAATACGAATGTTCACACTATCAATGTCAGTGTTCACACTATCAATGTCAGTGTTCACATTGTCAATGTGAACATTCACACATCATTGTGATATTCTGTGAGACCCCTAACTTTTGTAAACCTTATTAGGTCCCTAAATTTTAAGTTATTATAATAAAGCCCTTAATTCGTTGATTGTTCGCAAATTAAACCCTAGAACCGAAAACGCATAACGGACGAACCCATACAAACCCTAATCGACCCTAAAAGCTTAGAAATCATTTCTAACACTCTAATATTAATTATTTAACTCTCAAATTTTAGATTAATCACTCTAAACCTTAACTTCGGGTTTTCACAATTTTCGTTCGGTTATTTACCTTTAAATTCAAAGCAAGATAATACAAACCGAATTATTTTTCCTAACACTAATTTATTAACTCTACACTTGAAATAGATACTTTAATTGAGCCCAAGCTCTCACATTTTTATTAAATCACAAATTGACCCCAAACAAGTATCATTGTATATTTATATATACACTTGTATCCTAAAACATTTTATTTTACAAATTCCAACAATTGTAAAAAAAAAAAAATAATAATAATAAATAATAATAATAATAATAATAATAATAATAAATAAATAAATAAATAAATAAATAAAATAAAATATAAAACAAGTCCATAAATTCACCATCACATGGCTAGCCATCACCATTGTAGGTGTAATGAATGTACTATGAGACAATTTTCCATGATTTAAGGAAGAAAAATCTTTGACTTGGTACAAACTTTTATATACATGTATATAAGCAATTAGGTTGGTTTGATTAGGAGGAAAACCCTAACTAGATCATATAATCCTCTACTATTCCATTGAATTCAAACTAAATCCAAACTATCCAATCCAATTCTAACCAAGGGCATTTAGGACATTTTGCACCAAATTCATTATATAAACAACCCCTCCCCTAGCATTTTACATACAAGAACAACACTTATACACACTATATTCAGCTGAGAGAGAAGAAAGGAAGAGGGTGAGCTTGGTAGAAGAGAGGAGAGGAAGAAAAAATTTGCTAGCAATTCCAACAACCCTCAAGTAAGCCACAACACAACTCTCTCTTCCATTTTCCTTTTTTAAATACATGTTATTAGAAGTTTAAAATGGTATTTTCAGATGTGTTATAATGGTATTCTTGTGTCAACAATGAAAGGAGTTGAGCCTTGATTCCACCATTCTTCTATTTCTCTTAATCGGTATAAGACTATATTTTCCCTATCAATCTCTCAAAATTTTCAAAGGCACACCTTCACCTTAAATTTCTGAGTTTAATACATATTATTTAGCATGTTTTCATCACAAGATAAGTGGAAAATTTCCCCTAACTGACCTCTTTTCTCACCAACTTTCTATTTTCAAGAACTGTGCCAGAAAAATCTATTTTACAGCCACCTTGTGAAAATTGTAGAAAAATGTATAAAAATATTCTAGACCTCCATTTTATGTCAAAATCTTTCTTAAGGAGTTATCTTTCAAGTAAAATTGGTTTCATTGAAAACGAGTGAGCGGTTTGTGAGAAAATCTGATTTTCGTAATGGTCGACGAATCTGGACAGAGCTGGAGTATTTCTGAAATAACTACAAATCTATAAAAGCTATTCCATTTCCGAAAAATGTTCTGAAAACTAGATAAAATCCCCTACGAACCATAGGAAGGCCGGGCTCTAAAAAAATCTGAAATAACCCTTTTGAGTATAATCTTTAGGTAGTATTGAATCTGGAAATTTTATTTTCATAAGTGTTTTATGCTCCTGTATTCATGAATATGCTTATTAATTTATGTTCATGTCTCGATGTGATATTTCACATGTCATAGGTTTATGTATTTTATTTTAATCCTTCGATGGTGATCACACTTATGCAAATTTGGAGATTATATTCATGTGTGAATTTATTGCCTTAACTACTTGAATATGCCTAGAGCTACTTGTGCCTATTTTCATATATATGTGAATCTCATGTGTTGTAACATTATTTCCTTCTATTTGTACTATTTAGTTGTTCAAACTTGTGCAATAGATGTTATTTCAAAAGCATGTCCTAACTCTGACTTAAATTATCTAACTCAAACAGGAAACTCAATGGGTGATAATGGGTTGCGAATTTTTGGTCAAGATTATTAGGATGTTGATTGGTTGACAGGATGCGTTTTCTATTTGGAAGTTAAAATCTTGCGCAAGTGGTTTTCGAAACCCTTGAACGGAGCGGTTGTATTCGGACCCTAAGAATTTGGTGTAAGGAGGTATTTGGACAAGGCCCATTATTACTGTCTCTTTTGAGGCCCTGCGGTTGGCACTACGCGGTATATAACCGTGGGTAGGCATCCGAGGTTAGTTCTACAACAAAGCAACAAAAGAGGGGGCATACCAAATAATCCGCGTCCAATTCTTGTGGTTGGAATGACGAATTCTCTTTGGGGGATTTCTAGATTTCTAATATTTAACCTTGTAATCTTTTATTATTGAATGATTATCATGCTTCATTACTTGCTTGTTATAATTGTGATGGTGTGTTGGATTAGGAAAAAGGGATGGGGTGTGTGTACGTTTACTAGGCATTCAAAGCTCATAGCGTTTCATGCCAAGTATCGAAGAAACGTACGAAGCCAACGAAGAGTCAAAGGCATTTGAAGAATTAAGTTTTCCGTAGAGAAAGTTTGGAACCATTTCGTTCATTAGTCTAATTGTGTTTTTATTTATTCTTTTTGGATTGTAATAGTAATGGAACTCGTTTTGTAAATTTAAAATTTGAGACGCTGTAATTATTATTTACTTTGTAATCCCATGCCTATCTCTGCGTTGTTTATGAGACCTTGTGTTAATGCCTTTTAAGATTTTTCAAAAAGGTGGTGCGCTACCTGAGAAAGTTGGATTTAGAAGGAAGGCTAACTTGACTCCTCCGGCGATCTGAGATCTTACTCGGTTATTGGCCATAGGACTCATTAGTGCCGTTTCCTAGACTCCTAACCTTAGATAAACCCTGTATTTAATTGATAATATATTCTCTGAAGTTTGTGATTTTTGGGGTGTCACATATTCACATTGTAAAATATGAATATTCATATCACCAAATTGCTAATCGTTCAAAAAATATTTGTAAGGGTAGAAATGTCCATAAAATACTTTAAATGTGAGAATTAAGATTTGGTGGATCAAATATTCAAATAATAAGACTTATTGAAATATAAAAATATCTTATAGATTAATTGGAGTATAAACACATAAAAAAAAAATTTCTAATAAATCTCCCATTAAAAAACTATTAACAAAGTCAGTTCCAAAGGGGGGGCTTATTTTTAGAAAAGTGATTTACAACTATTTTAATTAAAAAAAGGAAGAATAAAAGAAAAAGAACACCCTCATCTAGAGGAGACATCATCCTTTATAAGAATTAGGTATGAAAATTTTGTTTGTATAAAATTATATTTATTTTAGGGCGAGTTATATTGACGGTCTTTATAATTTGGGACTTGTGTCACTTTGGTCTCTAACTTTTTAATTGTGATATATTTGATTTTGAATTTTGAATCTTGTTTCAAATAAGGACAATTGAAGACATTGTTGCTTTATTTTAAGGGCAAAGTTATTAATTTGATAAATATAAACTAGTTTGATAAAAATAAATATTAAAAAATTATTTCTACTCACCAAAAATAAAGTTATATAAAAATGATAATTTTTTTTTTATATTTATATATTTTTATCAAATTAATTTTTAGTATATATTTGGATGATAATCATATATTTTTTTTTTTTTTTTTTGATATTTTAGATGATTATCATGTATTAGATGGTTGAATTTGTTGTTAATAGATATTTTTGATGGTTATCATATAATGGATGATTATTAGGCTTTTAAGGTATAATCGATATGTTTAATTTTTGAAATATTTTTAGTTTTGAATTTTTTGATTTAATGGATTGGTTTGATAATGACATTAAAGTCATCACCATGATTCACTTTTGAAAAAATAAAAACTAATTTAACGAAAATAAATATCAACAAAAAGTTATTTATATACTTCCAAAAGATAAAATTATATAAAAATGATGTGGTTTTACTTTTTTTTTCACCAATTTAATTTTTAATTTCCTAGAAAAATTTTCTAAAAATAAATTTTAAAAACCAAACCAAATAGAATTTTATAATAAAAAAAAGTTCCAACATTATTCATTAAAAAAAAAAAATCCATTATATTTCAAACAACACATAAGTTAACCAACACAAAATAAATTGCATGACGACTTTGCCCTTCAAATTGAGGAACAATATCTTTAATTGTCTTTATTTAAAACGATATTCAAAATTCATGGTCAAATGTATCACAATTGAAAAGTCAAAAATTAAAATGATACAAGTCCCAAACTATAGAGATTATTAGTATAATTCACCATTTATTTTAACGTGATAGACCCTTGGTCTACCACATCGTTTGGTATAATTATATATATATATATATACATATTGTATTTGTGCAACACTAATCTTATAATATATCTCGAGTTTCAGTTACTCTAAAGGACTATTATAGATTTATCAACTCATTAATTTTAAGATTTTCAAATTAATCGAGATTCTAGCACAAATTAATCCAAACGCAAAAAATAAAAAATGAAAAAAGAAAATGTAGTAGATTGTCCACCAAACACCATTTGGTAGGCTATAATGAAGAAAGAAAGACATCATGAGTTATGAACGTCATCATCTATTTGGGTGCTGCTACTGCTACTGTTACTGTTCTGAATTGATAAATACGCAGATCTCAGAGTTCCCTTCTTCACAATCCCTTAAATAGCCTTTCAAGGAGTCAGCTGCGACACCTAAAATAATCAACAACTACACTGTCAATTGCTGTTTGGAGAATTTAAAAA
Organism: Camellia japonica; assembly: GCA_030407325.1. Lineage (NCBI taxonomy): Eukaryota > Viridiplantae > Streptophyta > Magnoliopsida > Ericales > Theaceae > Camellia > Camellia japonica. The sequence goes on from JAPPVO010000031.1 coordinate 123,655,598, forward strand.
ATAGTAAAAGTTTTTTTTGAATAAAGAAGTTAATGTTACATTTGGCTTTTTTAGATGATAACAAATAAGGTTTCTAGATTGCTTCTGTTGTTGTTGTTGTTTTTTTATTTTTTATTTTTTTGATTTTTTAATTAAGAATTTGCTTAAAAGAGGAGAGATTTAGAAGCTAAAATTTCGCAACCATCAATAGATTTAGCCATTGACAATTATAGAATCCCAAACGAGGTCTAACTTTGAAAGGAAAAAAAAATCACTAAATTGTTTGTCATTAATTAAAAAAGTCAGATGTCACATAAACTTTTTCATTCACAATTTTTTTTTAGCAACTTCTCAATCATTTGGTTTTTTCAGCTTCCAAGAGCTTCTCCAATGATTTTTTTTTTTGGCTATTTCATTTCTAATTTTATTTTGTTGATGACTACCGGAGCTGCATCAATAAATTAACAACAATTACATCAATAAAGGATACGAAAGTGCCAAGAATTGCATCATAACAAATCTATCTCATCCCAACTAAGTTGGCATAAGAGGAAAAAGCAAAATCATGTGCAAACACAACCAACAATTCCAGTAAAGGTTGAATGGCATATATTTGAATTTACATTACATCTTATATAAAAAGGTAAATTACATTTTGCATTCCTACACTTTGCACTAAATCTCATTTTGGCTCCTATACATGAAATCATAATAATCAACATCCTGCACTTCTGGTCAAATTCCACTTTGGTCCCTATATTTGAAATTGTGATAGTTAACTCTATGTATTTTTGGTCAAATCTCACTTTGGTCCTTGTATAAGTGTTGATGTCCCTCTTTTTGTTACTAAATTGTTTAAATCTTTAACAGAATTAGGTCATGTGATAAAAATGTGACTACGACATGAAGATAAGAATGGAAAATCATTTACATTTTTCATCAATACACATTTTATTCCAAAATTTATATCAAAATATGATTTTATTAGGCTAAAATAAAATGTAGATTGTAAACAATTAAGAAGATGAACTAGGGTTTTGCATAAATTGAAATCACAAAACTCTATTTTTTACAGTAACACAGTCTTCTGTCTATTCATCTTTCTTTATCTTTGATTTCTTTGTCGCATTTATTTATTTATTTTAAAAATTCTACTTTTTGCCTTTTCATCCTAATTTTTACCATATAAATGTATATATATTGTATTATATAACTCTCATGTGCTTATCGTGCATGACAAAGTGTATTGGTGGCAAACATGGATGATTTTCCTTTATTATCCTCATTTTGTAGTCATATTTTTGTCACATTTTTGTCACATGACTAGATTTTGTTAAAAATTTAAAAATGAAGTTACAGAAGAGGGACATTGACACTTATGTAGGGACTAAAGTGAGATTTGAGTAAAAATGCAGGGGGTAAACTATCACGATTTTATGTGTAAGGACCAAAGTAGAATTTGACCTGAAGTGTAGGGGTTTAACTGTTGATTTTATGTGTAGGGACTAAAGTGAGATTTGATGTAAAGTGTAGGGGTGCAAAGTGTAATTTACCCTATATAAATTACAACTAAGTTGGTAAAGCTTTGTAACACTTTATTTTTTTTTTATAAGGAGACTTACGTCTAGGTCTTAATAGGTGAATTTATTATTCTATAGGTCCTATAATAATTAATAACATTTTTCATTAAAATTATTAAAAAAACGTCACAAATTATTAATTTTCAGCGACAATTTAAGAATTTCATCATAAAAAATGTCACTAATTATAAGTTTTAGCGACAGTTTAAAAAAATTGTCACAAAAACAAGTCACTGATTTTCAACTTTCAGTGACTGTTTGAAAAATTCATACAGAAAAACGTCACTAATTTAGGTTTTAGCGACAATTTATAAAAATCGTGACAAAAAAGTCACTAATTATCAATTTTTAGCGACATATGTAAAAAATCATCACAAAAAATAATTTTTAGTGACATTTTATTATTACTTATTTTCAATAGGACTTGATGAGAACTAAGTTTAATTATTAGGACCTATTAGTAATTTAACCTTAAAAAAATGTTTTTATCTTTTCCTTTTTCTTTTTATCTAAAAAATCCATCAACCACTTCTATTGTGGATTTCATATTACACCCATTGCAATCACTAGTATATACACGCCGATATTCGTACTTTTAGAACATTTACAAAAAAATAAAAATAAAAAAAATTGTTCACTCGCATTCTCTCTTGACGAATCAATGACTTAGGCAACAGCCATATTTTCAATCCACAAATAAAGATTTAGAGTCTGAATTATCTCGAGTGATTTTTTTAAAAATTATCTTAAATGGTTAAGATTTAATTTTTTAATTTTGACTTAGGCAACAGCCATATTTTCAATCCACAAATAAAGCTTTCTGTGTTTGGTTGGGGAATTTGGAGAGGGATTTGAAAAAGGAAAGGGAAAAGGTGTGTGAAACTAGGTGAAAATATAGACATGTTTTATTCACATTTCACCTACCTTTTCCATTTCCCTTCCCAAATCCCTCCCCAAATCCTCCAACCAAACACAGCATTAGAGTCTGAATTCTCTCGAATGATTTTTCTTAAAATTATTTTAAATGCTTAAGATTTAATTTATAAAAATTAAAATAGTCAAAAGTTGATGCTACAACAACCATACCAAAAATTACTTTAGAAAAAATTGCCTAGTTTTACGGATTTAAGGCAGTGATCCATGTACATACATACCTACGGCCCATGGCCCATGGGCTATCACAAACACATCAAACTATCTAATCAATAAAATCAAGGACTTCCAATGTTGGGGAATCACTTCGTTGCGTTAGGATCCTCTAGAGCGATTCCCTAGAGTGATCTTCTAAAGTAGAGGAGAGAAGCTCGACATGTGTCCCCACTTAGCCTCAAAAGGCCGAGATTTAAATTCACCAAAACGACGTCGTTTTGATAAGTAAATTGAAAATAAAAAAAAAATTCAAAGGTTGATATTAGATCCCTGTGCAACAACAATGGCAGCAACATCTCTATCTTTGGCGGGTGGAGAAAAGAAGCATTATTGGTGGCTTAGCAACAGAAAGGTATTTCAAACACCTTGATGATGATGATGATTAGATGAGTAAATTGAAAAAAAATAAATAAATAAAATTTGAAAGGTTGATGTTAGATTCCTGTGCAACAACAATGGCAACAGAAAGGTATTTCAAACACCTTGATGATGATCAAGTGAGTGAATTGAAAAATAAAAAATAAAAAAAATTCAAAGGTTGAAGTTAGATCCTATGCAACAACAATGGCAGCAATTCGACCACCTTGATGATGATGATGATGATTAGGTGAATAAATTGAAAAAAATAAAATAAAATAAAAATTCAAAGGATGATGATGATGAGATCGTTACATTCGTGCTTTGCATTCAATCCCTAACATTTATGTATTTTTGCACAGAACGTTCTTGAATCGCCGGAGATGAAGAAACGAACGAGCTTTGAGTTGGAGAGCGAGCTCGACGCGAGGGATTTGCTACAGGACTACATTCCGAGCATCAAAATCGCCTCTGACGACTTGTTGTCTTCTATCTCCTCCGATTACTCTTTTCAGCAGCTTTTCGAAAGAGCAACTTCTCTCACCGAAGAGTGATCGTCCATCTTTCAAGTGCTTCTCTGTCTCCGATTTGAAGTGCTTCTCTGTCATGGCCGGCCTTTGTAAAAAAGCAACCAAGAAGGGCAATGGAGGTACGGACTGACTGTGAAGGAAATTTGATTTTTTTTTTTTTTTTTTTTGAAATATGAGTTTAAATCTCGGCCTTGAAGGCTGAGTGGGACACGTGTCGGGCTTCTCTCTTCTACTTTAGGAGATCACTCTAGGGGGATCACTCTAGAGGATCCTAACGCCACTTGGTTATCTAAATATTAGGTCATTATACATAACGATCAAAATGAATTGACTTAAAAATAACAACCATAACGAGTCGACGTGTACACAACGATCACAATGGATCAACTGAGATTTCCGTAAATCAAAGTATGTATTCATAGATGTCACATTCGATAGTCAAAATAGATCTCATTCATTCTCATCAAACAGAAGTTTTTAAAAAACTTGTCATATTATAATCACTTCGAAATTCCATAACATAACTTAACATTTCAGAAAATGCTTATCACATTGGACATTTCGTAAACACAACATAGATTCATAAAACATCGTATAACATAGCCGTTTCAAAATGATTTATACGAAAATATATTTACAAGGACATTACTCACCTTGACTAGTTCGATATTCTTTCACAACGTTCGAACCTACACATTACACATAATGGTACACATGTTGAAACTCAACGTTCAAGCCGAATGAATCGTTTCTAATCATATACTTATGTTGTTTCTTAGCTTATTAATCCTTAATAGGTCATAACTAATACCTAAGAATGCCTGGAAAGAGATGGAGGAGAAGATATGTATTTAAAACGTCTTTTGAAAACATACTGAAAATAAGTTGTTGGCTAGAGCCAGTTTTTGGTCGCTAAAGCCAACTGAAGACAAAAACTGAGTTCACTCGAGCTACCATTTGGTTGCTCGAGCCAACTTTTGCCAAGTGCAAAATATTGGGAACTTGCAATGTTGGCTCGAGCCACCACTCGGTCGCTCGAGCCATTTGTGAATTTTCTGGATTTCTAGACAGAAAATTTAAGTTCCAAAAATGCATTTTAACATGTAAAAGCTTCCATGGCCATTCCAAACTCATAGAAACACTTTGATAATCATAAAAACATTTTAGAAAACTCAAATACAAGATCATTCATAAATCATTTGCTCAAAACTTCTATACATGCATCAATTCAACTTCAGTTCCCTTCCAAGACTTTCAAAACATGGAATTAATCTTCAAAACTTCCTAATTCATGAATGCATGTAAGGTATGATCCTTAATTCATGCATAAACAACATGAGTCATGCTCAAAAGGGTGAAACTAACCAAGATTATACATGTATGGATGATTTAACCTCTAATTCTTCATCCTATGCTCAATTCATGCAATTAATCTCATTATCTTCTTCAATTCATATAATTATTGACTTAAGCTCATAAATTAAGGTTAAAAAACTCACATAGAGCCTTGAATCACACTTGTATTAGGCAATTCTTTGAGTTCTACTTCACAATTCGACGGGCAAAATCATCATTCAAGAATGAAAAATTTAAATTTTTTTAATTATGTTCGTGGAATCCATATTGAGTTGTTCCAGTTCATGGAATTTAGATTTTATTTTTAGTATTTTCTGATATTTCGTTAGATTGTATATTTATTACAGACAACCAGAATAAATTTTATTGTAAACCAAAGTAAAATTTTACTTTATTTCCATTATAAATAATTTTGTTCTTTTGTTGTGCTGGTGAATTTTTGTGAAGATTGTATGTATTTCTTTGATAACTCTACCTTGCAAAGTTGTAGGTTGTAGTGGGTAGTGGTAGTGATAGTGATAGTGATAGTGAAATTTTAATTTAAATAATAAATTAAAACAGTAAAATTTTACTATCTTAATTAACAGAGTAAAATTTTACTATGTTAACATTATTTGGAAAGTAAAATTTGTCTGTATTTTTTTTTGGAAAAATTATTTATAAGTCCTATTAGGGAGACTTATGCTACATATGGTCCTACTAAAAAACTTATGTTCCCATAAGTCCTGTGGAAAGTTTGTTGACACATTTACCCTCAATATTAGTTGTTAATACCATAAATAATAGTAAAACCATATATAGGAAATTGAATGTTACCATAAATCATATCTATGTAAACGTAACGTAACGTGACACCTACATAAACGAACGTGACACTTACATAAACGTAACATGACACCTATGATCTATGGTAATATGCAATTTCCTATATAAGAAATTATATGTTACCATAGATCATATCTACATAAACGTAACGTAACGTGACACCTACATAAACGTAACGTAACATGACATCTACATAAATGTAACGTGACACCTATGATCTATATATGAAATTGAATGTTACCATAGATCATATCTACATAAACGTAACGTAACGTAACGTGACAGGAAATTGAATGTTGGCATAGATCATATTTATATGAAACGTAACGTGACACCAACATAAACCAGCAATATTTTCACATTCAATTTAAAAAAATAAAAACTTATTAAGTTTGCGAAACGTAACGTGACACGTTACGTTACGTTTATGTAGGTGTCACGTTACGTTACGTTTATATAAGTGTCACGTTACGTTACGTTTATTTAGGTGTCACGTTACGTTACGTTTATGTAAGTGTCACGTCACGTTACGTTTATGTAGGATCTTGTGGAATACATTCTTATCTAAATAGGACTTGAGACTCTATAAGAAATTACACAGGACTTCGCCTATCATAAATGTCTAAAAAAAGACTTATAAATAAGTCTCCCATTTTTTTTTCTCTAGAATTTTATAGTTAACATAAATTTTAATTTCATCAAAAATCAATATTTACATTAAAAGTTGTGTAATTTTAAAGTTTAAAAATAAAAATGGCATATATTTTCATAAATTAGAAAACTATGCGTGCCACATGCTCTTTGTCCTTAATGCAGCGCAAATAAAACTCCTCTGCTTTTCACATGAAAAGTTCATAAGCAGGGGTCTTCACTAAAAAAAAACCCTTTCTTTTTCTCCCCTCTCATCAACATAATTTATAATTCTTAAGAGCATCATTATCAAATTATCTAAATTTTATCTTAAAATTTTATTAAAAAATTTGTTTATTATTTTAAGAATCACTTTTTCATCTACCTCTCCCAACAAACTCCCTATTATTTCCCTATTTTATTAAAATAATATTTTCAATTATAAGTGATGGAAAGCAATAGCACATGCAAAGCAGCACACACAAAGCAGCAGCAGAGCAGAGCGGTCGACCAGTCGGACTACCGGGCGGTCGACCGGTTAGGTCAATTTTATACTGTTTTTTCTTCAGTGTTCTAGGGCAATCATGGACATCCATGGAGACGTCCGGAAAGAGATCCCTTCACACCTTTTATTAGATATAAGGGAGTTACAGTGACTCCTTAAAAATAGGAGTCACTGTAGCAATACTTATATTTGGAGGTTTGTTTAGGGGAGCTGATGGAGGTGTATAAAGAGATTTCAATCCCTTAAAATAGGTAAGGAGTGGGTTTAGGGAGACTGTTAGGGATGTTCTAACATCAATTCAATCAAATTACAATTAATCATAAATTCTTAATTATTTCTTTTAATTCCTAGCTTTTTAATCTAATTTTTAATTTAATTATATTTTAAATCATAATTAATTCTAAATCCTTAATCATTTATTGTAATTCCTAACATCTTAATCTAATTATATTTTAGATTACTTTTTAATAATATTTTAATTAACATCTTAATCTAATTTTAGGTTTGGAAAAGATGGGGTAAATTTGTCTTTTTATTGTGTTAATTTCACTTTATTTTTTCCAAAAATCAAGTCCATTAAAAAATAGTGTATGTGATTCATCTTCTGTTAATTTTGATGGCAACTGTTTTGTACTGTTTCGTTTGGTCACAATTCTCATAAACTATTTTTAAATAGATTTTCCTTTGTCTTTATTGAACTTTTTTTAGTATTTTAATCAATTTTGTTAATTTTATTTTATGGAAACATCAAGATTAGATGCATTTAAAAAGTAAAAACGTTTAACTAAAATATGAAAAAAAAATCACTAAAAACAAATGAAAATAGAACAAAAATTCACATAGATTTTTGTTCGAATTTTCATTTATTTTTAATATTTTAGCCAATTTATTTTACTTTTTTGATGTATCTTCATTAAGTGCATCTAAAAAATACAAAGAATTAATTAAAATATAAAAAAAAATCACTAAAAATAATGGAGTTTTTTTTTTTTTTTTTTTCAACTCCTTCATTATAGATCTTTACTAGTTTAAGGAAAAAAAAAACAACTGCATGCTAGTTTCGGTCCTCTATTTTTTCGGAGACCTGTTTTGGACTAAAATATCCTTGCAATTGTGAACACAAGCAACACTGTTTCTAGATTTTGAATGTATTTCAAAACTTATAAATTCAATAACTTTTGATCTAGATATTCATTTTTCATAAAATTTATATTTTTGAAATTCTTTTTATCAAGATCTATCAAATAAGATCAATGATGAATATGAAATTTCAGAAAATAATTTATGACATTTTCACTGAGTTTGCTGTCCTCAGAGTTGGTGAAATTCAACTCACTTCTAAAACACAGTGAAATTTCACTGAGTTGTAAATAAAAATAAAATTTTGCTGACTAATTCAATGAATTTTACTATTAGTCAATGTCATTGTTATTGACTACAAATCAACGAATTTCTCTATTTCTAAAATAATAAAAATTCTTAAATGAGAAGTAACCATTGGAAAAATTGAAAATTACAAAATTTGTGTACCTAATTCAATTTGAGGTACCATTAGAATAAAGGCACTATATTTTTTTTAAAAAAAACTTTTTTAAAATTCTTTAAATTTTAATAATTTTCCTTAAATTCTAGTCAAATTGCAAGAAATCAATAAGACTAAAGTCTAAATCAGTGAAATTTTCATTGACCAAAGCCTGGACAATTGAAAAGTCAGTGAAATTTCTCTACCTTTTAATTAGAAAATTCAATGAAATTTAATTTTTTTTTCTTTTCAAAATTTCATATTTTAAATTTTATTTGATAGATCTCGATGAAATGATTTCAAAAATATAAATTTTACAAAATATGGAGTTTCATATCAAAAGTTATTCGATTTTAAAGTTTTGAAATACATAAGTCCAAAATACTTGTCTACAATAAAGAAAGAGAAGGCACTGGATAAAAGTTTAGAGTTAAAAGGGTATTCTTGACATTTACTTTAAAGTTTGTCTTATCTTCATCGAATTTTAAATTTTGGCTACTTTAACTAGCAAAACAAATTATTACTGTTCTTAAACTCTTAGAGCATCTCTAATAGTCTCTGTACTTCCATTATTTCTCTACTTTAAAGAGTCAAATACAAAATAGTTCTCTTCAATAGTCTTCCTATTCAACTCTCTATTTAAAGGAGTAAACTTTTGGCTCCCTACATTTAGAAAGACTTTAATCACTCCCTATAAAAAGTATTGCTAGAGATGATAGTTGAAAAAATGATTCCCTAAAATAAGAAAGACACTTTTTAACTAACATTTTAAACAGAAACTAAGAAGGATTGTTGAAAATGCTCTTACACAATTATATAGACGGATCCCCACCTAATTTTTTCTCAAAATAAACGAAAGCTCATATAAAAATAATTTTTAAAAAATTAAATCAAACAGACACAACAAATGGATTAGACGGTTGTCACTCGTCTCTCAAGTACAAAAAGTTTAAAGTTTAACTTTTGTCAGAAACAACAATTGGATGATATTTCTAATGCCTTTTAATTTCAATTTGTACACCTCGTTAGCCGTTGTAACTACTACTTAGTGACTCTCCTTCTCCACGCCCTAAAAGTAGCTTAAATATACATCTTAAATTTGAAGGAAAAAAAAAAAAAAAAACTAGTTTTCTTTGAAAACTCTATATTTATGTTCTCAGCATATCCGGATTTACTACACTTTTTAATTCACATTACTAGCATAAATCTCTCTCTCTCTCTCTCAACAAAAAAAGAAAAAAAAAAAAAAAAAGAAGCACCGCCATCCATGTGAAGACATGTGGCAATTACTTGTTTTTCTTTGTTGGAGATAGGGGTGAGCATGGTCCGGATTGGACTGGATTGGGGTAAAAGCAGAACCAATCCGTTATCTACGGTTCCTGAAAAATCGGAACCAATCCAATCCGTTTAAATCATGGAACCAATCCGAACCAATCCATTTAAATACGGATTGGATCGGTTTAGGACCACGGATTAACATAATTAAATAACAAAAAAATATATATATAACACTTTAATTTTATAAAAAACATAAACATAGCGCTATATTAATTCCACAATAATAACATGTTTTTTCTATAATAGCGACACAATGTTCTAGAATTTAAATAATTATAAGAAAACTGGTTTCACCATAAGTATTTAGACCATTACAAATTAAAACTAAAACCTAACAAACAAAAATAATAAAAGAAGATATTATATGGGGTTTAGGTTTTATATAGAATAAGAGAATATATTATGGGGGAGGATGTATAGTAAAAATATAGACTATTTGTATACGGTCCGGATCGGTTCCAATCCGGAACCGTGGGGTTCAATCCGGAACTAATCCGTGAACTACGGATTTTAATTCTTCAATCCGGAACCGAACCACGGATTCAAAAAACCAATTCAAACCTATCGGATTGGACTGGACTGGACTGGATCGAATTACGAATTTTACGGATTCCTTACTCAGCCCTACCCTAGTTGGAGACACAAAGTCAATGACTTAACCCATAAAATAGTTAATAAAAACATAACAATTAAGTCAATATATATATATTCGTTTCTGTTGCATGCCAGGCACGAGGGTTGGAGATCCTTAATTCAATCTCTCTCTCTCTCTCTGCTTTGCTCTATGCTTGCCCTTCTCATGACTCAAGTACTTTCCACCGACTTAAAAGATTTATATTATGCTAAATTTTAATCCAAACATCTAATATCTATTGACCTAAATAAAACCTCAACGAAATTAATTCTCACATTTTACAACTTTCGATTGCTCTTGCATTATTGCATGTGATCTCTCAAGTTGTGGTATACCAAACATTATTGGCTTTATGAGTTTACATTTTTAGAGGTCAAGGGCCATGGTTAAACATCATTTCCTCATATATATATATATATATATCTATGGTGCAAAATATATATATTTTTTATTTTGGAAATATTACAACAAAAAATCTCAAAATTTGACTCTTATAATAAAATAAATTTTAATTCTTTTAATTTGAAGGCAAATTACACTAATAGTCTTTGTATTTTACCTCTTGTGTCACTTTGGTCCCTGTATTTTCAATTTGCTCAATTTTAACCTGTCACTTTTAATTTCGTTTCATTTTAGTCCAATTGTTAACACCAGTTAAAATTGTTGACGGAAAACAGACGCGTGAGCCGCACATGACCCTTTTTCAAGGGCAATATGAACATTTCACTACCCTTTCCTTGTTTCACCATCTTCTTCCTCTTGGACTCTCTGCAACACAATCATCTACCACTATTGCTTTCCTCCACCACCAAAATCATCCATAGCCAATCCCAACATTAACACCATCCACCTCCACCACACCAAACCCAGTACCGTCTGCTATCTAGATTACAAAACTCACCACCCTGTCTTTTGCACATACTTGCCATATCTATTACCTGCATCCAACCTCCTTCATCTATCCTTATCATCCTACCACCACCAAACAACAAATTATACAAAAATTATACCACTACAAGAAATTGCAGTTTTTGCAATGCAACAAAATATGTTGCTAAAAGGGAAAATTCGTCGGTAAAGAGTTTTGCCGACACATCAAGCTATGTTGGCAACCCGTAGGCAAAAGTGAGTTGGCAAAAGTTTTTGCCGACGAAATTATCATTGTGTTGGTAAAAGTAATGCCTTTAGTGACGAACATATAGTCGTCGATAAAAGCCTTCATCTATCGTCGGCAATTTACCTTGCGTCGATAAAAGTCATTCAAATATGATGATTGTGTGGCACTTTTCGTGACACAAATTTGCATGGGCAAAAAATATACTTTTAGCGACAAAATATGCGTCGGCAAAAGTAAACTTTTGGCAACACATTTACGTCGGTAAATGTTGTTATTTGCCTACAATTTGTTTGTCGATAAAACTTCACTTTTGGCAACGACAAATTAGCATTGGCAAAAAATACACTTTTAGCAACACAATATGAGTGGGCAAAAGTAAATTTTTGGCAACACATTTACATCGATAAATATTGCCATTTGCCGACGATTTTTTTGTCGATAAAGGTTTACTTTTGGCAACGACAAATTGGCATTGGCAAAAAATACACTTCTAGCAACACAATATGAGTGGGAAAAAAAAAAAACTTTTGGCGACACATTTACTAACAAAAATAATTGAAAATAATTTATATATTTTTATAAGATTTACAGATTTACAAGAGGCATCCTTCAGGCACCACTATTACAAACTAATAACATTGATATGAATTCATCTAAAGTTGATGTGCAAGCAAAAAAAACACTACTAATACTGCTTTTAGAAGCAATGTATAAAACCTAAAAGGGTAAAGTCACTAAAATACCCAAATACATCCAAATTGTGAACCCACATTAGAAATAACAAATAATAAAATGAAAACATGAAACTAACAAAGGCAAAACGGCATGAAAATCACCCACAAACTTATCCAGTAGACCAACATCTAGTAGCAGCCGCCTCACAGCAACATTACAGCAGCAGCAGCCCAGCTGCAGCAGCAGCAGACCAGCAGCTGCAGCAGACCAACAAGCAACAACCATCAACAACCACCAGCAAAAAGAAAGATCTGGTAGCAGTCTGTATTGATCAATGACAAGTTTAAAACAAAGTCCATTAGCTTTTTTTATTGATCTGGTAGTAGTCTCTGTGTGTATGTGTATGTGTGTGTATTAATAGATATGCAAGCGCAAGTACTGGCCAAAACATAAAGCTTTTACCATCATCCGGTAAAAAATAAAATAAAATAAAAACCTTCGATATCCAACTATACTAAAACAATTAGTAGCAGTAGATCCAATGCATTCTACACTCCAGTGAAAAAAAATGTTGTCCAAATTACAAATCATTCACTTGCAACAATGGCAATAATTTACACAAGGCAAACTAATTTCATATTCTCTACTAATATTCAGATAAGGTCCATTTCAATGATTTCTGATATGGAAGGCATATGCATTATCTCTGCGATATGTACAGAGGTTTCAGATTCTCTGTAGTCAGACAACAATATGATGATATTACAATACAAAACTCCTAATCATTATCAAGTTCACATCATTCAATAATTTGGCAACAAGAAGAAAACAAATAAAATGATTGCATATTCACTAAGAAACATAAACTTAAAAACTATAGGTAAGAGGCAACCATACTAGTGATCAACAAGTAAAAAGTGACACGCACAATGAATTACAAGAGGACCTGTCCAACTTTGAGAGGACCCGTATTCGCTGGCTTCTGAAATACTCTTACTACTGGCATTCCATCACCATCCTCACCCTCGACCCTCCATGACCGGTATTTTTTCCTCTGAGGCTTCTTGTGCTGTTTATGAGATGCATTTTCATGCTTTTTCTTCACGCTTTTTCTTCACAGGGACCTTCCCAGAACATAATCCATTAGCCATGTCAAATGAATTCAAATAATTCAATACATGCTCTAAATTGGGTGCGCTTTCTTCATCTTCACTACTTAGAGGGTTTTCGGTATTAGATGAATCTGATTCATGCATTTTAGATGAGCTTGGTGCATCTGCAACCTCCAGGCCAGCTTCATTATTTGACATTCCTGGGGGCATTTCAAAGTGAGGCAGCTTCCCATCAATGTAATCCTTCAAGAACAACACAAAGTTGTGAAGCATACTGGTGAAATAGTGTGAAAGCATTTGATTGGTTCATCTGAAATAAGAGCATATTACCTAGGTGACCAATCCACCATTGCTCATGCATGTAGATATCCTTGGTTCTCCCTGTAGTGGTGTTTGAGTTTCCACACTAGATTCTTTTGGTATATTCAAGGAATGCATCGTGTGGGTCGGTTGCAATTCTTTGGAAACACTCGCTTTTGTAAATGGCAACCCCGAAGCAAGTGTTTAACCCAAATTGATTGCATCGTTCGCAGAACCAAAGAGTTTCAGGTACAAATCATTAACCACCATGATAAGGGTATTCATGAAAAAACTATAACCATCATCTGTTATTTTGCCATGTAAGTGATTAACATGAACTTCAGCCAAATGGGGCTTCACATAAAATTCCATAAACAATTGCCCAATTAAGATTAAAGTATTCAAAAGGAATGGAATTCTTAGTTCAATAAGCTAAAAAGCTTCTCTTAGAGAGGCTTCAATTCGATACTCAGCTTCGTAGCTTTCTGTTTGAATCAATTTTGAAGCCATGGTGTTGTCCCCTTTGTTTTTTAGTGTTAGTCTTGCTTTGTTCTGTTTGGGTCTTTTTTATTCTCTGTTCCTTTCTCTTTTCCTCTTTGCTTAGTTCTCTTATTGGCAGATCCAAAAAAATAAAAAATAAAAATAGATCATTTAATCACCAGAGGGAAACTGAATTTGTCAAAATCAAATCAAATCAAATATGAAAGGGGGAAACAAAATGAGAAACATTTACCAAAGGTCCAAAACACTAAATATTTTAGATGCAGTTAGCCCCAAACTAAGTATAATAAATAATATCCTCTACTATTCCAAATATTATATCAACATAGTTGTGGATTTATAATCCTTGGGAAATTTAAGTATTTGTTAAGCAACAAGCCCACTTCCTGTGATTATGCATGTAGTGCTAATAGCTAATGCCATTCTTCATAAAATTACCTGGCTGTGGCACAACGAATTTGTCCAGGTCAACAACCAGCAGATTGGGCAACAAAGATTGTGAAGATTCAAATAAAAAACACTTCATGAGGAAATGCATCTGTCACGTAAGCCTACATAATTGAATCCTTTACTGCTAATGTCTTTGAGCAAATAACAAGAGAATCTCTGAAGGAAAGAATGTTATAATTAGACAGTTATGAAATTCTCTCACATTTAAAGGCAAAAAGCATCATTGCATTGGTATTTTCATGTCCATTTTCTCAGTTGAATTCTATTAGCAACACAGAGTACATACAATTTGCTGTCTAATGGTGAATTATGTGAGGAGGTGCTTGCCTTTCTGAATTGTTTTCTCTATGAGTATCATTCAATCAAAAAAGTTTCTTAAACAATCAAACTGTTTTAGGTTATTGATTAATGAGCTTGTTCAAACCAATATGGAGACTGGACAAGGCCTCAGTTTGAAAAAATAAAAAATAAAAATAATCAGCCCCCTTGAATATTATTTATAATAGCATGCATAAATTAAGAAGAAATAAGAGTTTTTTCTAATTTTTTTCCCCCCATTTGGGAGAAGCTTTGTCTAAAATCAGTGCCAATACAAACAAAATCAAGCAAGATCCCTTTGGAATTATTAGGTTCATGCTTTGTTGTAAAGATCTATATATGACTGAACCAGTAGGTAGAAAACTAATATTGTTTTGCTGAGCAATCGATCAAAAAGTAGAAGAATAAGATGAGATTGAGAATTTACTACTAAAGGAAAATAGTTATTTCAAGTGGACCTTGATTGGTATTTAGCCTTGACTAATCACCCCAGAAATAAAGCGAAAATAAAAAAATTTAAAAATCATATTCAAAGTTGATATAGCAGAAAAGTGTTGATCATTCATGGGTATAATTGGGAGGACCTCAAACAAGAATCAAACAAAGTCCCCTGAAATGGTTAATTATACTGCTTTCAAATCATTGTCGGTGATTTGCCCATTATTTGTTAGCATCCACTTCATTTCTCCAAATAGCAAAGAGGACCACTTGAAGAGAATCATCTACATGGGATTTGTGAGGTGTGTCGGGCAAATTGAATCCTCTATTGCTACTGCTAATGTCTTTAAGCAGATTCAGAGGATATCTGCTAGGTTGAGACAATATGGAAAGATTGAAGGAAAGAATGTGCTTTATTAGTTTCAGAACCATAAAGCTCGAGAGAAGTAGAAGAAGAGGTTCACCACTGATATCCCCACACAGAGAAGTGGTGTTGTTGGAAATGGAGGAGGAGGAGGAGGAGGAGGTTGGAGATCTGAAGATCCTGTTTATAACAAGTACCCTAACATTAGCCCTGGTAAAGCATCAACAGTCGGCAACCTCTCTCTCTCTCTCTCTCTCTCTCTCTCTCTCTATTTTCATTGTTCATTTCTCCACAATGCTTTTGTAGATGTACTTACGATATGTATATATTTATTGCTTTACATTTGTCACTTCGTTCAAATTATGCTAAAGACTAAGCTGGTTTTTCTATTTTTAATGTGGATCAATTGATAGTTTTATGAAGAACTTAAGTTTAGGTCAAGCAGTTGAGATCCTTGGGTTTTATTTATTTATTTATTTTTTCAAACATTCAAGTGGTTATACTCCTTAATTTCTAAGAAATAAATTGGGGGAGATTCTAAGTTTGAATTTATGGTGAAGCATTGAATGTTTATTAGTAGTAATTTAACTTACTACCAACTAATTAACTAACCAGCTAATTTTGACACCCGAAAAAAAATGTACTTTGATATTTTTAATTTTTTTTTTAATATTAGTTTGGTGATGTGTGTGATTTTGCAGCAGTTCCATCGCCATCTTCATCACCTGGAATGCTTGCTGTAGGGTAGAAGGGTAGCTATGGTGGGTATAGATCTGTGACTACGGAGAAAAGTTTTAGGGTAAGTTACACTATACTATACTACTCTCTAATACTGACTGAATACAGGTTGCCGTCATATGTAGTTGGGCAACCAGTGAACACAAAATCATGGTCTAGTTATTGTCTTCCTCTCTCAACCTTTACAATTTCCTTCTTTGGCAAAAAGCCAACATGAAATTTGTACATCTAGTGTAGGTTATATGCATCGTTAAAATAAAACTTTAACTCTTCAAACAATTATAAAAGGAGAGACAACCTATACATTTTCTTCACTTGATTCCTTCAAAACAGCTATTAAAAGAAGCCTTTTAGTTTTGTTGTTTGTTGTTGCAGTAACACTAGAGGGTAAGGTTTAATAAACTTCATATCAGTAGGATTGCTCCATTTTACACTAGAGGGTAAGAGTCTCTCTCTCATTTTACTTGTTTCTTCCAACCAGGACTGCTCCATATCAGCAGGATGTAATGGTGGTGGATCTATAGGCCACAATCTGTGGGTTGGTGCAAACCCATATTCTTCATCCTACCCAATGGTGACCAAATACCAACCAGTGGCCTGATTTAAGAATGCTCTTAATTAGAGGTATAGATTACAAGGATGAGTGCACTGTGGCATTAGTTTGCTCGTGGAAGATAAGGAGTTCCATTATGCATAAAGACTACTATATTATTCTAATTTGTTAACCATAAGTCTAACCGATATCTTAATACAGTTTCAACGTTCATATAATATTCAAATTCATTATAGGCTATGAACATATAATATAAATGACAAAATATAGCATGTATACACAGTCTAGTCTAAAAATAAGAATATACTAGTTGTTACCTTCCCTTCAAGATGCATGCTTGACAGGTGCAACTTCACCCACATTCCGCAACCCATTCTCTTCTAGCAAGTATTGCACTCATATCATCTGCAGTTCGAAACTTCATCCCCAACTCCAAAACCTGTATTTAACCAGAGTAGAATATGATATATGCACATGAAAACTCACCTTATAATATGATATATTCTCTTTGGAATCTAATACTAAATAGGGTAACTTTACCTCTTGCTAGCTACATATAGCAGAAATATTCCAAATAATATGAAAGTAACTTAGCAATATCTTAAATGATATGAATAGTAGGCATGGAAGCTCAATAAAATTTTGAAGCCAGGAGGTTGCAAGGCCTGAGACAGAGTAGTGACAAGCAGAGAGGAATAAAACTTGAAAGATACAAAAACAATTCTTAAAAACAAAATAAAAAAGTTCTTATGCGCCATCCCAACTTACTTCACAACATAGCACCATTCAACGGATAGAAATTAGAACCTAATGACATCACAAACTTTCCAACATAGCACCATTTA